>CM077034.1:38298657-38495749 GCA_039090855.1 Macrothele yani
GACGCTACAAGAGGAATGAGGCGCGATACCTCAAGAGGTTTTTGACGACGCGGCCTCCGTCACTCAGCATGGAGAGACGTTGTAAATTCTGCAACGCGCGCTCAGAGGTGATCATACCCCTACGAAAGACTGGATATTTTTTGGCAGCCGTAATGTCACATGGACGTTTCTGTCTTCTGTCCGGTTATTTTTAGCTACCTTTTCAATCAAGTGCGCTTTGTATCCTTTGGATTCCTTGTTTGGACGAATTTGCTCATAAATACCATATGCTTACATCTTGATGATCTTATGGTATGATTTGAGTCGATGTAAGAGCATTTCTTCATGACGTTACATTCCAAAAAGTGTCTCGTCCTTAATTTTTACACGCCAGTGCATTGTTGAGCACTACGTTTTGGCGAGTTTCAAGGATTGCTTAGTTCAAATTCTGAAATTTCTTCATTAGAAGTAGAAATAAAGAAATGTTTCTAAAAGATATAAAAACATATCAATCTACAGCTGCGTTGTCTTTTGTTATTTTCAAGATATGCGTTTCTTTCCTGTTTTCGTGAATTTGTCATTTCTTTTGTTGTGAGTCTGTCCTCACATCAAGTCAAAGATTCTTGTAAGCCGCAATTCGGAAGTTCTTAATATTGCTAGTTGTGCTTGTCAGTCCCCAAACGAAATAGTTGCCTATGTTAATCCGTGTGGGTGGATTAGAAACTAATTCTTTCTCCTGCTTTAAAGTTTATACTTGCTAACTATTGTTCTTCAACATTGGCGTAACGAATAGCACTTTGAGGTCTTTTTGCCACAACATTTCGTGTAATCTCAGCCGTAAAAAAGGATAAAAATGGATCTGGAATTTGTCACCAATGGCTTCTTAACAACCGGATAGATAAATGTCGTTGTATATTGAACATCTGGAAGCAATGCAAATAATTGTTTTCAGTTTCGCCTTGCGTTGCATATAACCTCTGCTAAGTATTTCGTCGGAATGTTTTTAATCCTCTGAGTATGGTTTGCCCTTGACCATCATTAAAATTAAAGCAGGTTTAATTTTGGTCAAAACTGACGTATGGACATTATGAGACTGAATATTTTTTTTTTTGGTCGTTCACCGGAAGAAAACAATTTGGGAAAATGATTCTGTTTTTTTCTGTCACTGGGCCACTTTTACACAACTCACGTCTTTAATTCGTCTGGCAATGTACAGCAGGCTGTTGGCTACAGTGCAGAATTCAGCATAGAAAAATATTTGTCAATTTGTGACAGCTTCAAGGAGAAGAAAATCATATGTTCATCATATACGCAGTTTTCTGGTGGCGCTTCTTTTCACGAATCTAAAACTAAAGGTGGCAAAGAACTCAATGAGAAACGTTAGTTGAAAACAAACAAGATATTTTTTTAATTAACTTTGTACGACGATATTTATGTATTATTTTTTACGATATCTATATACAGTATATCAACCAATACAGATCTGTTTTGTAGTGCTGGTGAAGGAAAATTATTACGGCGACTTCTCTTGAAGCATAATCAAATTCTCAATGGAAATTCATCTTGTGAACAGGATGATAATTCGGCTCGTTAAACTTTCTCCCTCTAACTTCCATATACAACAGTACGTTCTAAGCAACAACGACGTATTTTACCTTATGCTTCCTAGGTGTTGCATTGATAATTGTGGACCAATTAGACAATCCTAAAAACTTCATGGCCAAATCACATAATAATTAATTATATGTTTTTTATAAAACACTTTACAAGTAGAAGCAGTTTCACTAGACGCCGAAGAATGGGTCAGAAACTGAACTGATCGTAAAATTCCCTGTATTTTTCACAACATTAAAAAAATATATTATGAAGATGGCTATTTTGTTAACTGAAACTATCACAAATGCTACCGACAACGAAGGGAGTTTAGTTTACCCATTATTCCGAAAGTCTTATTCTGTATCATTGGAGATTTTCTGTAACTTAAATTGTTAGATCATAGTTTTCGGGGTAAAATTTATAATATTAATAAAGAGGCGCAGTTTATAATCTACGGATCTCAGAATTTAGAATCATTTAAAATTAGAAAAGGACAGAGCCTAAAATGTAGAAGCTGGTGTTCTCGCCTAAAATGTTTTTTAGATGTTAGCATTTTTGATTCCGATTTCCTGATTTGCACTTGCTGTATCTTATGTTATTGCAGTGTATCTTACTTCACTATTGATGCTTGCTACAAGGCAAACCTACTTATGTTGAGGTTTATGCAATCTCACAGCTGAAGAACTACTTACGATATTTATTAACTATCAAGCAAGTCCATTTTGAACGGAAAAGTTAAAGCTTGAAATTTTGGTCATGAAATAATTACTATATAATTCAGTATCCAAATGGAGTAATTAAAAGTTTTATATTGTAAATAGAGAAAAGTCTGGTATATGAATTGCAAAATTTCTGGCTCATGAATAGAATATCTAACGCGATTTTTGTATGATTATTCTTCACGTTCTAAACGTACCGTAAATTGCATTGATTCTTTTAAAAAGTTCTAAAAATAAATTTTTGATTGTTTCTTCTGCAAAGATATGAATTTAGAAAATGAATGCACAAATGGTTAGCATTGACAACACAAACTCATTTTTATTTCATATTTTTTTATTTACATTACCCTATATACTGCGTGTATAGGTCGACTTTTTTTAATGAAATATTTACGTCGAAATTACGAGGTCGAACTATACAAGGAAACTATTTCTGATAGGTTGAAAACCAAAACTTTTGATGCCACTTTATGGTAATGCGCATACTTAGCCCTTTGCGCCTTCAGTTCATTTGCAGTTGTACATTTAGGTCTTTTTCCGAGTGTTACTGGTACAGAAGAAAATGATTGCTAAGAATTTTCCTTGATTTTATATGTACGAATTTTTCTTCTTTCACTAATAGAAAACCCTAATTTCGCAAGGATGTCTCAAATTCCGCTTTAGATCTGTCGATATGACCTTGACTGCCCCGCTATTAAATCACCCAGAGGAAAGAGGTGAACGCGTCAGACAGTAGTTTAAGTTGCACCGTGCCGTGACCTTCGACCGGGCTCAATTCTGGACGGGGAAATGAACAGGGAAAAGGACAGACTATTGCAAAAGGAGACCGCTGCCCCTGCTTAGTGACGGCGAAGAGAGGTGTGACAATTTTACAGAACAGCGGTAACTTGATCAATTCATCCCCAAAAAGAAAGTGCGTTTAAACTTGGCCGATCACTCAGAATAACATGGCCACTGATAGTAAAAATGAATGAATTTAACAACCAACTTTTTGTTATTAAAGTGAGTGTGCCCCGGCTCTAAAAAATCAAACAAACAGTAACCTTTTCTGAAGACTAAGAGCGAGCAAAAAATGATTGCATCTTTACTGAATGGGGGCGATGTTTTGGTTTTGTCACTAAAAGCCAATTGTTTGTCACAAACACGGTGGAGAGGGTGATGAAACTCGGGAGTAGATAAATGACCTTTATGTCAATCACACACTCCTACAACTCAGCAGTTGACCAACAACTGCTACGCTGCATTAGTGATAGTGGGCGAAAATTTTATAGAACAAATTTTCTTCAATTTTTTAACTAGTTGCGTGCAAATTTAGTGTCCGCAATACATCAAAAAAAAAAGATTCATTTTAAATTTTGAAGAAATCCATTGAAAACTTCGAAAGTTACACATTTATTTTTTACGGTATACATATTCTTTATGGGATAAAAAAAACTATCAGGTTGACATCAAGACCTATTTACGCTTCCAAATGTGTTCCAGGAAGGGTTTTGTTTTTTAAATAACGATGTGACTTCCTTACGACGTTTGGTAAATGCATCAGGATTCGTTTGCTGCGGGAACAAATGCTTTACTCTCCATGAATGAAGTAACTGCAGAAAATCCGCTCGCAAAAATTGGGAGAAGGGGGACGGGGAGGGACTATGTGCAAAAGTGGGTTCATATATCTTTAAAATGTGCAACCTTCCCCTGAAAACTCTCTAACCAGGGTGGTGAGACCTATCATCTTTTCAGGATTGTGCCTCAATTACACCCAGATTTTGCGGGAAACTGCCACAAGCAACATTGCGAGAGCCAGCTACAACAATAAATAGTAGGTTCCCATTCCCACATCCGGGCGCATCCTCGGAAAATATATTTTTTATACACACGATAGTTAGGTATACAAAAACTGCAGATATTCACATAAAAATCGGGAGGTCGACTTATACACAATTATGTACGATAAATAATAATACATTTTAATAAATAATGTCGTGCACCTGATGTATACATTTTAATCACTGGTCATTCACAGTGTGAGCGTTTCCTTTAGCATTACTTCCATATAATTGTTGTGTACAATACAAATTCTTAAGTTCTTCAGAAATGCAGCTTCACAATTAAGCTCATATTCGACCGTTTCTGTAAATACCAATAAAATGATAATTAGCCAGATTGATTATAAAAACGTCTTTTCTGTTATTTGAATAGGTACGGGACTGTCGTCGGGTTTCCTTTTGCATTGCGTTAACATACACTCATTCATAAAGAAAGAAAAAAGACAAAAAAAAGACAAAAAATTCCAGGGGGCAACAGAATATATTGCGGGCTGAGCGTAGGTGGCGTCTCGTCATATCCAAAAGATGTTCGATGTGTTAGAAGTCGGGCGATGGGGCTGGATGGCGATGGAAGGTGTCGAAAATACGGAAGCAGTCATGAGAAAGTCGTGCAGTGTGTAGTCGCGTATTGTTATGTTAAAAAATCGGTCGGTGGTGCAGCGACTGGAATGGCAACACAACAGGTCGTAGAAGGTCGTCGACGTGCCGTTGGGCCGTTTGGATGGTGCTGAAAAAGGTACAGTGTCTTCCGGCTATCGTGGAAAATGGCGAAACAGACATTTACTCCCAGTGTACGAGCCATGTGCCCTTCCACGCTAAAGGTTATAATCCGTGCGCTGTTCTGCTCCTCCAGAAATGTATGTCAGGATCTGGGTCACGTCAGACCGTGATTCATTATTGAAGGCAACGCGACGCTACTGGACTTTAACCAATATTGATCAGGCACGACGCCACTGCAACCGGTGCCAGAGATGATCGTTGGTCAGTGGCAGGCAGAAACGTTGCATCCGCGGATATAGTCCTTGTGCAACAAGTCGTCTGGCAAATGGTCGTACATGCAAACGACGAAATATGGTCACGGATGGTTGAGAGCGGCGAATTCGGTTCTTTACGTTTGGCTGAAACAATCTTTCAATCCTGGCGTTCTGTCTTTACCGTCGGCTGTCCACAGCCAGCGTGGCTCTGGATTGTGCGGTCGTTGATCCAGTGACACCAACATCGTCCGATTTTCGTGTCGCTCTGATCCAAAATTCTTACGACACGGGCATTTGATCAACAGGCCTTTTCAACACAATTACACGACCTCTCATAAGCTCGCTCACCTGCTCAAAGTATGTACGTATCCGAAGTTGTGACATCCCCACAATACATGGAGAGTAATGCAACCGCAATACACTGACACAAATGTCCCTTTGTCCAAATTTTGCTTTTGATATACCCTCCTCCATTCGCGGTTCCCATACCTTGTTGCTGGCCACTGTTTAGTCATTAGATGTAGTATTTCATCATTCACACTTTCGGGCCCCAGATACTTCCATGCGGGGTATCATCGGATCCGGATGACTATCTAGAGCTTCTTCATTTTTTTGAAAAAATTATATTTCAGCGAGAGGATACTCATAGAGGTAAGCACTTGTTCACTATATATAATACATGACTGAGTCACATTAAGGTGACCACCAGCTAATATCAGGAGTAACCGCCTCGTGCTGCGCGGACAGCAGCTACACGGGCTGTGAGTGACTCAGAATGTGATGGAAAGCGTTCACCGTTATGTGGAGCCATCCAGACTAAAGTACATCTGACATCAGCTTGAGGATGCGCGTTGGAGGTTCCATAGAGCGAAACACACGATGGAGGTGGTCTCACAAATGCTCAATTGCCTTTACGTCTGAAAAATTAGGAGGCCTGGGAAGTACTTTCAAGTCTTCATTGTGCTCTTCCAACCAGGTTTGGACATTTCTAGCTTTGTGACACGCCATATTGCTCGTGCTGGAAGATCCAATCCGCCCTACGTAAGTAAATCAGCATGCATGAGGTTACGTGGTCTGCAAGGTTTCGTTCATGAATAATTCGATTCGTAGAACCTTCCACAGGTATGAGGGGACCCAGGAATTCCACAGACCATAAAACAGCCCCCACCAGCTTCTGTTCTTCCAGCAATGGTTGAAATGTGTTTGTTCTCCAATGATCTCGCCATATGCAACAACGCTCACCTGTTCGATGAAACACAAAGCGTAACTCATCGGAGAAGGCAATCCTTTGCCATCCAGCGGAGGTACAATTCTAATACGGTCGTGCAAATAATTTTTTCTGCCGATGCACCTTCGTTAGCATAAGTACAGTGACCATCCGTCAGCATCAGAGTCCCATACGCTGCAAAAAGTCGCTAAATTGTCGTTTTAGACCCACTTCAGGTAGCCACGTGGTTCATTCTGCCAGAGTGTTGCTCCATTGCAGCTGTCGATCGACCCACACGCACTTTTGATACCGACGTTAACTCCTTACATCAATGTCACGCCTCTTATTCGCAATGGTGTCATTTCTCCAATGACACTACATATTAACCACAGCAACACACGAACTGTCCACAAACTGATGTGTTTCAGAAATTCGCCATCCTTGGCCCGAAAACCGATAATCATCGCTTTTTGCAAATGTGATAAATCGCTCCTTTTATTCATGACAGCAACGAGTGACATGTTTCCAGAATGCCTACAGTACGCCTTATATACTCTGCAAGCCAGCTGACGAAACGTGCCTTCTTGCATATGCTAAGCGCTGTTGACAACAAAAGTAGGAGGTGGTCAAAATAATGTGACTCGACTATGTACTTAGCCATGTTTCAAAATATAAAACCTTGTTTCCGTCTCCGGGTTTCTTAAGCAAGTCTTTCTGCAAAAGCAAAAATAAAATGGGAAGCCTTCCCGACCCAAATATGATATTTGAACCGTCAAGAAACATCAATATAACTACTTTTGTGATCGTAAGTTTCCTACATCCGACACGTCCAGGAAATTTAAGTGAGCATGAAAGATACAGAAAACAAAATCGGATTGCTCATACTGGAAATCGTTCTCTTTTACGTCTTACGTACGTGACCAACTCCAACTTTCTTTGTGAGCCCCATGATTCTCTCAAAGGAACTATCAATTACAGGAGAACTATCTTTCTGATTAAAAGATAGTTCTTTTGTAATTGAATTCGAATTGTGGACGTTTTAGCATAGAAGGCTGGTATCAACCGGTCATGGAGATATTCAGAAATTTATCTTATTGCACATATCTGAGTTTTTGGGTGATGTACTGTTACTCTTCAATGACTTCTTCCAGAAATGTTCTGGAGCCATGACATGCATTAAGAGATTAACGGTTTATATCTCAAGTAGGCTTCATCTGTCATTTTGCTACCACCATGATGTATGACTTTGCAACGTGCTTGACTTCCGGAAAGGATTACAATATGTACTAATTACCTGAGACAAGACTTTCTGTAACAAATTTTGAGAACTTTTTTCTATGCATCAGTGCTGTGCCTGTCTAACCATTTATATGCTTGTTATGCTGTAAAACATTTTCGTCATTTTCTGATTCACCTTTCTTCTAGATTTCTGGAATTTTACGAAATTTAATGTTCGTTGTATCAATCTTTACGTTTGTAACATATATTCTACTTTCACGTGTTTCCGTGAAAAGTCAAAAAAATATATAACATGATGTCAATAAGAAAGTTCTCAGGAGGCGAACGATTAATGAGTTTGTTTGTTCTAATGGTAATACCAATAGGAGATGAATGTTTCCAGGATGCATCAAAATAAATATTTAGTCATAATACGTAGATAGATAGATAGAAAGTTGAGGTAGGCATATCTAAATTTATTCTACTGCTCTTGTTTCCTCTGCAGCAATTTTTGGCTTAGTTCAAAATGAAATACGAGCCAGTTTTATTTTAATAACATTATTCAATCAAAGTGAATTAAAAGCTGTGAATCGCTTTCGCTATTTCAGAAGGATTACTCCCCCTGCGAGATAGATTACCACCTAAACAAAGGAAGTGAGTTTTATTTTCCAAATTCACACAATTAATTATTAAAGTTATTTGCTTTCTAAGTTAAAAACCGACAACTGTTACAAAAAAACAAATTTTAGGAAGTAATATTTCTCAGCTAAAAGAATCGAATAACATAGACATATTTTAAATTAGCGGAAAAAAGATAAGATATTAACTAAAGGAAATGTATTTGTATCCTACTTTTGTAGTGAAGTAAAACAAGAAATTATTAACAATTTAAATGTTATTTAAGCTGGCTTTAAACAGGCCATAACATGGAGAGAATCTGTACCAATTGGAAATATTTAGCAAATAAATATTAGACCCTACAGTGGTATCACCTTCACTATGATCAAGAATATCAATTGACAGCTGGGTTGAAAGGCAGCATCAAGTCTGTTATATTATCTATGTTAACCCAGTCTTTTTCATTTCATCTTAGCATTTTCTATAATTGCATCCACTCTCATCCTCGATGGTATTTTCCTCTACCTCGGCATCCAGCCTATATATTCAGCTGTCCATCGGTTGTCAGTGCTTCTAGCAATAATTAACATTCGGTTATGCCAAATTATTAAAGTTCCTTTATTTCAACACAGACACAGATTATTCGACATTGAAGACAAGTTAAAGCTGTCTATGCATCAATCTGCAATAAAAATTTAATTGCAAGTAAAAAGATGAACTTTATATACAACAAAAATCCCTAGCTAACGCTAAAATAAAATAAAAGACACACGCAAGACCTTTCCGGTTTGCCTCAAGCCTATCCTCAGACCAAGTGCCACAGTGCTACGCTGACAAACCAATTATACACAAGAGACGAGCCCCCAAGATGCATCAGCCGCTTAATATGAAAATTTCAGGACTTGCATTACATTTGCATACATCATTATACAGGTGTTATGTAATATGTAGACAACATTATACTGTTATTATGTAATATGCGGAGTTCTGGGATTACATTACACATGCATACATCATTATACAGGTGTTACGTTATACGTAGACAACATTATACCGTTATTATGTAATATGCGGAGTTCAGGTATCACATTATATGAGGTCCGATCAAAACGCTCCAAGACTAGGCCGATATATAACAAAGTACTTGTGTTACTTAAATCTGGCTATCATATCCTTCAAATTAGTTTCTTTGGGCAGCGATACACCACTGCCAGCGTTTTTGACACTGCTGGAACGCTCGCTGGAATCATATCAAGTACCGTCTGCTATTCGTACTGGATCTCGTCCACGGTTTCAAAACGGCGACTTTTGAGCCTAAGCTTGCTCTTCAGGAACAGAAAGAAGTCGAGGGGGACACATCCGGCGAGTAAGGCGTGTGAGGAAGGTTAGTCATGTTGTTGCGGCTACACAACTGGCGTTTTACCTACACTATGTGAGCTGCTGCATTGTCGTGATGGAGCAGGAAATTGCCCCTGCGCAGAATTTCAGCTCATTTGCGACTAATGTCCTCCTAAGATACCGCAGATCATCACAGTAAAAAAGGGCGGTGACGGTCTAACCCAACGGGAAGAATTGAAGGTGCACAACCCCATGAATGTCGAAGAACACGATGAGCATGCGTTTACTTGCGCTCAGGACCTGTCGGGCCTTCTTCGGTCGTGGAGATGTCCGGCGCTTCCACTGCGACGACTGTTGTTTGGTCTCCGGGCCGTACCCGTAAACTTAAGTCTCGTCCCCAGTGATGACCCACCACAGGAACGTTGGATCATTCACCACCTGTTGATGGAGATATTCACGCCTTCTGTTCGGGAGTTCAGAATCCTTGGCACAAGCATTGCAGTAATGCGGTGCATGTGTAAAACCCACGTCATAATTTTTTGCACTGTTCTGTATTACACGATGATGATGGTAGCATAGTTTTGAATGATTCTCCGACAATCTCACGCACCAGTTCTTTAATTTGGGTTATTATTTCGGGGGTTTTGCCCGTCGACCGTCGCGCTGATCTCTCTTCGTCTTCCAATGGCGTTATGACGCTCTTGAAGATGGCGTGCGTCTCGAAACACCTTGCACGACTCATTGTTTCATTGCCATAAGCCTGCCGCAACATTTCATTCGTCCTCGTTCATTATTTGCAGAGTCTGACGCAGAATTTGATGTTTGCTCGCTGCTCTAGTTTGCAGTCCATAAAGAAATCGCAGCTGTGTTATGCAAGTGGTCACCAAATATCGTGTAGCACAGCTCCTATGTTCACAGAACGACACCACTTGGTACATCTACTCATAAAGGTATCTGCCCTTGACCGCTGCTAGCGCATCCGCGTTCTTACATCTGTTCGTGGGTTACGTACTTAGTCTCGGAACTTTTTATCGCACTACGTACATGTATTGATAATTCATTACTAACTGCGGGTTCCGTTTTGTGACGATTACACACGTTTTTAACATAGTACCTCCATTCCATAACAGAGGCCGCCCCGGTGGCGCAGTGGTCTAAGCGATGGCCTCTGATCATTCGTCTGAAATGGGTCCGGGTTCGAATCCCGGTGAGGCATGGATGTTGTGTTTGTCTTACGGCACTGGTTCTCTCCCTTCCTGGAACCAGTGACCCTAAATTAAGGACGGGCGACTGCTTATAGCCCATTGAGTTGCTTCACGGTGGTCGTTAAACCTCCAATCAAAAAAGGAAAAAAAATGACTGTGGGAAAACTTATTTCGAATCGTCATAGCAGCAGATGTTTGATAAAATACAAATGTAGAAACTTTACTTGAATAAAACAGTAAACTTATTTGAAGAAGGAGCAAGTGGCTTTGCCTCCTCGCAAACAGGAGTATGGCCACTCCCTGCTACAAGTCTATTAAGAGCAGTGGTAGTAGCTCTAGAACTGATGTCGTATTGGTGTCCAGGCACACGGACACAAATAGAGCGAAGTGTGGAATCTTTATAAGTCTTGTCACTGCTCAATCTGTTATTGTATTTTAGGGGGATGCTGTACATGTTTTTATTCAAACGGAAATCCAATTCCGACACAATATTTACAATGTTACGATCTGATTTAAATAATAAAAATTATTAGTTGTCTTGACAACACGGAAGATCTTTCCGGCTTGCAGAAAAGTTCTTTTTGTACAGTCCGAAAGTAAAAACGCATATAGAAATATTTGAAGTCAAAGAACAACTACTCATATAGAAGTATCATTGAAAGTTTATTGACTTTTCCAAAAGATGCGCAAGTGACTATGTTATCTATAATAGCTCTGAATTTTATGCAAACACACCTACCCATTTTTTACTGTGATTTGAGACAGCGTTTTTTGCGGACGGATATTACGTTGCACGCCGGATGCCGCTGTCCACGATCGTCCAGGGCTTTTCTCCGTAGGACCATACCAATTACGCACCCTAGATTCTTCCTTTAGTTTGTGTGGTTTAAGCGAGGAATACATAAGAAAAGCATAAATGAATTAGAAATGCAAACATTTTTCATATAATTATTAACTGTGAGCCGGAAGTAGAGAAGAATAGTTGGTCACACGTAGTCATATGTATAAATACTCGCAAATATCATCCATTCAATATCTACTATTAAACAAGGTCCACATGAGAGGAACGAGAAAAAGTTGTGATCAGTAAGAGTACCACGGATTCTGTTGTAACGTGGAATGTCATCTAGCACATCTCAACAAAAAAAAATTAGCTGGTGTATAATATTACGCACTTCGACTTGGCGTTTAATATACATTCTGTAGTTCAGAAAGAGGAGGAGAAACTACTCTCAATCTGCAGATCGGTATTACAACCAGTCATTTGTTTTCTCCCGGAACATTACACTGTACACAGCCTTGGTCCTATGAAGTCTCAGGAAAGTGTTCGCCTCATGGTTAACCGCATCCGTAAACTAAGTTCTAGGGTTTCTATAAAACCAACTGAGAGAATTATTAGTAAGTCGATCCTTGAGCATGCATATTTTCCCCAGTAAGTTCATGTATATGCGCTAATGATTACTCATTCTGATGGGCCTTTTCTTGCACCTTCCGGTTTATTGTCTAAACTCTTGTAGATCAATATCCACAGAAGTGCAGCTTCAGTGATTACTGGATAGCCTACTATTTAGTTCGCCATCTGATTAGAATGGGACAACTTCTTTTATAGATTTAGTAAGCATATGCGCCAAAGTATATATTTTGTCACATTTCATGAGCAGAAAATTTTGTTCTACCATGAAATATGGACATACTTCGAAAGCTGGCCCCTTACTGAGCGATACAGTGATTGCAGATCGACCGATGAAGGGCAGCACATTAGCGGTCCCTCATACGCGTTATCTCCTCTGCGTTTATAGGGACTACGTTTTCTTAACGGCAGTTCTTATGTTTTTTTAAAAACCACGTGTCACCCAGAGAATGGGTGTTTTTTATCTTGTTTTTTTTTTTTTTTGTTTTTTTGCTGAGAGATGTAGAAGTGGAAGATGTTTTTAAATAAAACTGCTGGCGAGCGAGAGAGAGAGAGAGATGCATAACGAGTTGTCAATGCTACGGCTACCTTGCAACAACAAGAAGATGTCTTGAAGGTCTCCTAGTGACTTTCCTGGCGGATTTGTCTTACTTTTCTGCGACAATTAAGTTGTCGAAAGAAGCACGTTTCAGGCATTTTTTAGATATGTTTTTCCTGAACACTTGTGACTTGATTCCATAATCCTCATATCCCTCTTGATATCGCCATGATGAGAACAGAAAATTGTCGCAATGTAAATTAAGAGATTGAAATGGAAACATTATTTGGGCATAGCGCATTCTGAACGCAAAAGCTGTCTTTTCTCGTAGCACTACTTCAAGATGTTGATTTGCATTATCAGAATGTGTTTCCTTGAAAGACAATCATTATACTTGATTGATTCCTTTACACAGAGAGGTTCCGATTAATGAAACAGAACGTTCCTTTTGGATTACATATATCGGAATTGATTTCCGTTAGAATAAGAGTTTGAGATTTGGGAGGCAGCATTACCAAATATCATATTAGTTGCTAGCCAAAATCTTACATTGCCTTCTAATGTACTTCCACAACAGAACAAGACGCAATCGCTGGATCTGATGGGCTGCCATCTGTAGGATCATCTCTAATGTCTATATCAAGCAGAGCTGACCAGTGTTAGAAGAATAACAGAAATAATAATAACACTTTACAGCTCTAAATGATGTGGCGGTGCGAACTTTATTTTATCTGCAACAAAACCTTCGAAGATAAATGTTTTCACAAAGCTTTTTAATAAACGCGAAGGCTCCAGTTAGTGCAGCTTATCGGAAGTCACCTATTTATTTAGCTTGCAATTAAGTTGGATCAATGTTATCTATACATGGTTTTCAGAACTTTTCATTGGGCACAGAAACTCACATATCTTTATACGAAACAATCTTATCAAAAGAAACACGGTAAAGCTTCTCCAATAAGAAACTAAGCGAAGTCAAATAATAATAAATAACACACAGTAAATTACTTTTATCAGATATTACATCCTAACCTTAAATCTAAATAAAGCTTTTTTCTCTGGTTTTATTTGAAGTTAAGATTCCCTTAAGAATAATTCCGTATAAAATTCAAAATTTCAGGGGGATTTTGAAAGATATTTATCGAAATTGGGGTAGATTTCTCTTTAAGCATTTCCTAATCAAACTCTATTCTTTTTTTGACTGAATGACAAGATTTTCTGGCCAAATTATTATAATCATCAAGTTTCTTTACGTAGCCATAGTCCGATGGGAGTCCGTGTTCGAATCCTGGGTGAGCCTTAGATATGATCTTGTTTTTCAGCTCTAAATTAGTGCTTCAAAAATTTGGGACAGTCGGCAATTTTTTCAGGCGGAGTGTCTTGTGGTGGTTGCTAAAATTACAAACAAAGTAAAGAAGTAGACAGTAAAATAAACTTAGAGCATATGTTAAGATGGAAGTAATGATAGTTTGACAATTTTTTTTAAACTTTTCTGGTTTTCTTAAAAAGAAGAAAAGCTTATATTCAAATGAAAAATTTCAGAAGAATTAATAAGTTGTTAATGATAGTTGGTTATACATTATGAAAAAAATGATACAATCATGACTTACAGTAATGATTTGAACTTTTCAAATATTCTTAATGTGAGTCGTTGATCTCCTATGGTTATGTGAAAGGCCCTAAAACTATTATTGCGTCAGATATTCAGAGTATGACACCCACACGTTCTTATACTATGCAAGTTATAAAGAATGGGCAAGCATTTTGTTTCGTTTTTGGTGCGTTTGATCAAGTACATGTCTCATTGATTGCGCTTCTGTGATTTATTATTTTCAAAAAAATTAGGTCAGAACTCAAGCATTACATATACATTTCGTTCCTAAATTATCAGATTTATACTTCCTATCTCAATGGCATTGTACGACTAGTTAGTGGAAAGTCAATACTGAAATAAACATTTCGACTGACTTTCATTTTTCTAAAGATAAACGAAATGTTTAACAAAATCATATATTTGAATTTGAACAGCGTACTTTCCGTATACATTTTAGGAAGTAATTTTGTACGGCAAATTTCATGTTCTACTGATATGCATTTTTCCCTACTTTGGATACAAATTGGAAAATCGAAAAACAATGCTGAATAATAACAAAGTCTCCTTACCTAAATCTTATAAGTCGTTCTTTATGTAGCTCTCGTTTTTCAGAAGAGGGAGGTCTCAATGTTATGAGACACGGTTTGACTACACCTGAGGTATCCAGTAACACCTACCACTGAATTCATAAAGGGAAATTTAGAAAATAAAGTGTGCTAATTTTCATTATTTGGAATTCTCCTTTGGCGGGTTTTCCCTTTCAGTTAGAACTTTGAATACACTCTGAGAATTCATTTATCTGATACTGTACTTAGAATATTTAACTGAATTATGAAGCCATTCTCATACCTTCCAATTAGCAAACCAGTTTGTTGGGCGTAAGAAGAAATATTAGCCGATTTCAGTACTTATTACAGCTAATATGTAAAAACCTGATGCATAGAATTACTGCTTTGTTGTTTTACGTTTCGCATATATTCTAAATATTAACTGAGATTCATTTTTCTATTGTTCAACATAAGTTTACGATTTAGTAAAAAAGCATGCAGTAAAGCAAGTATTGTTAATAGGAAACAAGTGTAATTGAAAACAAAATGTGTTTTAAAAATATTTATGATTTGTTTACATTCTGTTTTTAATTTCTGGAGTATTACAAATAGAGATAATTGAAAGTTTTTGTACTTGAAAATATCACCATTTATTGTAAAGCATATTGGTTATATAAACAAATTTAGCGTGAAACATTAAGTTCAGTTTAAACTGGTAACGAACAGTGTAATCATAGCGTTTAACAAATGAGTCAGCCGTCCCGGTCGCGCAGTGGTGTAAGCGATGGCTTGCGAACATTCTTCCGAGTTGGGTCCGGGTTCTAATTCTAATTCCGGTGAAGTATAGATCTTCCGATACTGGCTCTCTCCCTTCCTTGGAGCCAGTGCTCCTAATAAAGGACGGACAACTGCTTATAGCACATTGAGTAACTCACGGTGATCGTTAAACCTCCAATATAAAAGCGCTTAATAAGATATACCGAGATTCGGAAATAGAGTGCTTTACGGTCTTAACTATGCTTTATTCTGCGCTCCTTCTTTTGAGCTTTCCGATGGCTGATGATGCTGGTTCTAAGCGTGATTCATGTTTTGTTTATATTAGTTTTATGCTACGTTTTTTATTCTATGAGGTTTTAGTTGTTCCATCTGAGCCTGTCGGAGACCACCCCACGTATGGTAGAATAGACGAACTTTTGCGTGTACAAAAATTAAACTGCTCACTTCGGCTACTCCGGGAAGGCGAATATCTTTTAGAGGTTTCGTAGGACTACATTTCATAGTTTAGCCAGGGCGGCTTTTTTCCATGAAAGCAACGTCGCAAAATGTTTCTGTTTTTTTCTTTTCTTTTCATATCAGGCAGAAAATGTTTTCATCAACGTATCAGAAAGGAAGAATTATGAAATGCACATAGGCAAGTCCATATGACATTTCGTTTCAAAAAACTTTTGAAACGCTGGCCATGCACTTTTCCTGCTTTTATTATTAAGGCCAAAGAAAACATTCCGTCCAAGTGGAAGTACTTCTGCTTTTAAATACAAATAACTGTAGAATTTTGACAACAGTACGACTAGGAGAGAAGTATCATGCCCTGTATTGCTAATTCGAATATGTCTATTAACGCGATTACATTTTTTACTAATTTTATTACGGATATAATTTTCGTGAACTTGCCGTCAAAAATTTTATTCATATGTTTGACATAAATAAACAATAATAGCAAAAGAATTGATCATGTATAGGTGGATAAATGGCATATTGAGTTATGGAACCGAACTCATATTTAATTTGGGGAATCCACTATGATCTCCATAAAGAAGTCCAGGTAAAGATTTTCCCTTAGAAAGAAGGACATCATTTTTATCGCCTAACTCCCAGACCTCCTTTCTTCATCTGTATTGTGACTTCCTATTTGGGAGCCGTAACACATTTTTTTTCGTCTTATATACGTTGCACATGTCTTCTGTCAATAGTAACGCAAAAAAGTATGTACTACAACCTACACCTATTCATAATGGCACTTTTATTTGATGGAATGTAAACTAAAGCGATTGGGAAAGCAATCTTATGGGGAACAAAATAGGTATTACAGATTGCGGAGTACCCTGCTCTTAAAAACCCCTGCGACTATGTTAGGAACACACCTGACCAATTAAAGCGCTTAATGTTTTGGATAAAAATGAACGCCTTCCATACGTGCAAACACTCACACGAAACAGTCAGGGAATTCGCGCCTGATTCGGTCAATCCTCTTTCGGATAAGTAGCAAGAGAGCACGAAACGGTCCAAAGGTAGATTCCAATGTTATGAGTAAACATGTAAAACAGACATTCGTACTCACTGAGTTCTGCGGAGAGCGCCATTAAATCTTCGATTAGTTATCTGAAAAAGGAAAACCACGCGTAGACAGTTGAAGGGATCATTGTACATATATGACGGAACTTTATAGCCTTTTTGGGTGTGTTTACCGGTGAAGTAAAGCGCCAACGTCATATTGTCCCCATGTTAGGTTTGATTTTTTTTTTTTTTTTGATTGGAGGTTTAACGACCACTGTGAGCAACTCAATGGGCTATAAGCAGTCGCCCGTCCCTAATTTAGGGCCACTGGTTCCAGGGAAGGGAGAGAGCCAGTGCCGTAAGACAAACACAACATCCATGCCTGACCGGGATTCGAACCCGGACCCCTTACGGAGGAATGATCAGAGACCAGCGCTTAGACCACTGCGCCACCGGGGCGGCATGTTAGGTTTGAAGTGTCTCTTGTTAACACAAAGCGACCCAATTTTCATTCCACTCTGAAATAAAAAGTTCTTTTAAAAGACCAATTATTATTAAAAGCCGAAAATTGATGCTTAGTCCCATTTTCTGAAACAATATTCCTCGAATCAGTAGGCCCGCTGACAAAACATCTGCTTTTTTTCCGGCACACGCAAACTCAAGGATCAAGACATGAATTCAATCTGTTTCTCAACCTCAGCAGCGTTATTAAGAGTTCATGCACACATATTTTGCATTATGCTAAAAAACATTGTTCTTTTATTCAGGTAACTGATCAAATAACAAAATTTGTCACGAACTAGTTTAACCACTTGCGTTTTTACCTCTGTATTAGAGTTTGACGTTCCTTACTCAGTTACGAATTTTGGAACTTTAGTGTGCAACTGTTACTACCAAGAAACATTTAACTGCACACACAAGGCAGTCACAGTTATTGAAAATTACGACATAGCTTTGCAAATACTGCGACACTTCGTGTTTGACTACTGGAGTACCTTCAAATAAGACATTGTTCTCAGTATTAGACATTATGTAACTCATGCATCTCATTTTGTAGCACAGTTGTCGCCCATTCTAATATACAAGTGCAGTTTCGTATTTTATAAAATAATACTTTTAGTAAATTATTTGCAAAATAAATTACATTAATATATCTCAAAAATTTTAATTTGCTCTAAAACAAAGATGTACTGTATAAAGCTTTTGAAAGCCTTTAAAAAGGCTCCATATCTTCAAGAATTTAAGGAAATGGTTATTTGGAGGATTAGCTCTGAATATTTCTTGCGATAAAATCATTCAAAATAATATTTCAAAGTGTAGCGAACTTTCAAAAAAAAAAAAAAAAAAGAAGACAATCCTTCAGTTACGATGCTCTTAACAGTTAAATCTAAAAATAAATGTTGAGTTTTCAAAGGGGCTTTTCTAGAATATTTTCAGGACGTATGCAAAATTCTTCAATGTACGTAAAAATATGCTTTTAATGCTCAGAAAGGCTAAATATTCTAAATAAAAGTGTCGGTTAAATATCCGAAATTTAGGGATTACAATCATAAAATGTCGTGTTCAAGGAATTGTTCTCTGCAAAGATACCAGGCTCAGATTATTCAAACTTATGCACCCACCACAAGTGCATGCTGAAGAAGAAATTGAAGAATTTTATGAGGAAATTCGTGATCTAAATAATAAAGGTAAGCAGCACTTGAAGATAATTATGGGAGATTTCAATGCAAAAATAGGGCAACAGCAACAGAATGAAACTTCAGTAGGTAAATTCGGTCACGGCAACAGAAACCAGCGTGGAAATACTCTCGTAGAGTTTGCAGAGGCAGAAGGGTTTTTTCATCTTGAACTCCTTTTTCAAGAAAAAGCCACACAGGAAATGGACATGGAGACATCCAAATGGGACGACAAGTGAAATTGATTTTATTATGTGTAACAAAAAATTCTTCATAGAAGACTGCAGTGTGCTAAACAAGTTCAACACAGGCAGTGACCATAGATTGGTGAGATGTAAGATGCACCTCAACACTAAACTCGAACGTAGCAAGCTCATAAGACAAACAAAATGTATTGACATAACCAACCTTAAAAAACACCATAATACCTTCAAATTGGAACTGAAGAACAGATTCTCTGCTTTAGAAGGCCTAACATCGGAAGAAGTGGATATTTCTGAAGTTAACAGAAAAGTAACCAAAGCTCTTATGGAAACAGCAACAAAATTAGTTGGGTCTAAGAACAAATTGCATGTGAACAAATTATCAGGAAAAACCAAAATGTTGATGCAAAAAAGAAGAGTGATGATAACAACTAAAGAAGATGTGACTTCCAAAGTGGAATATATAGAGCTATGCAAGACAGTACGAAAAAGTATCACTGAAGACGTAAGGAAATTCAACTGTGAACTAGTAAGGAAAGCAATTGAAAACAACCAAAGCCTAAAGATAGCAAAGGGACATCTCAGTAAGGGGAAAAAACAGATTATGGCACTGAGAAAAGAAGATGGTTCTGTAACAAGAAATAGAGGCGAAATTTTGACAAGAGTGAAAGATTTCTAATCCAAATTATATGAAAGGGATGATACATGTACTCCAGACATCATGAAAGGTACCAGTACCAGAGTTCTTCCAGTCCTTCCAGCAGAAGTTGCACATGCAATTAAGAACATGAAGCGGGGAAAAGCTCCAGGAGAAGATGAAATTACTATAGACATCATACAAGAAGCAAGTGGAGAAATCGAAACAGTACTCGCCCAAATTTTCACTCGATGCCTTAATGAAGGGAAAATTCCTGAGGATTGGAACAACGCTACAATGTGATCTTGCTACATAAAAAAGGTGACATTGAGGATCTCAGGAACTACAGACCTATCAGCCTCCTATCCGTGGTTTATAAAATCTTCACTAAAGTTCTTTCACACCGCTTGAAGGTGACACTGGACATGGCTCAACCGAGAGAACAAGCTGGATTCAGGAGTGGCTACAGCACAATAGATCATATCCACGTACTGAGAGAACTAATTGAAAGAGCGAGGGAATATGAGCTTCCATTGTGCATGACTTTTATCGATTATGAAAAAGCCTTTGATTCGGTGAAACCATCAGCAGTTGCAATGGCTCTGAAATCCTGCGGTATTGAAGATGCATACATTAATATTATTAATAACATCTATGAAAATGCAAGTGCAAAGATTCGGCTGTTTGAAAATACAACACACATAAAAATTGGAAAAGGAGTGAGACAAGGTGACACCATATATCCGAAGCTCTTTAATGCCTCATTGGAAAATGTCTTTCAATCACTTAACTGGGAAAACAAAGGGATAAAGATTAATGGAGATTATCTAACCCACCTTCGTTTTGCTGATGACATAGTCATTTTTGCAACTACCCCATCAGAGCTACAGAGTATGATCCAGGAACTTGCTGACAAGAGTAAAGATGTGGGATTAAAAATGAACTTTCAGAAGACAAAAGTGATGTACAATGCTTTTACAAGAAATGAAGATTTATCGATTGATGGAGAAAAGCTGGAGATAACAGACACGTACATTTATCTTGGACAGCAGATATCAAGTGAGGGTCACATTGGTGAAGCAATTAATCGGCGTACAAAACTTGCCTGGAGAGCTTTTGGAAGAAACAGCATAATTTTCAAGAGCAATATGCCATTATGTCTTAAAAGAAAAGTGTTTGATCAATGCATCCTTCCAGTGCTTACGTATGGTGCAGAGACGTGGACCTTAGCTAAAAGAGACATACAGAGGCTGCATACAACTCAAAGCATCATGGAGAGGTGCATGCTTGGTGTAACCAGGAGAGATAAGAAGAGGAACACGTGGATCCGAAAAATGACAAGAGTGGAAGACATCATGATCAGAGTTAAATCCCTGAAATGGCAATGGGCTGGACATACTGCCAGAAGAACAGACCATCGATGGACAGCCGAAATTTTAGATTGGACTCCAAGGGACAGGAAAAGACCCAGAAGAAGACCACATGGAAGATGGGTGGATGAAATTCGAAAGTATGCGGGAGTGACATGGAGGAGACTGGCACAAGACAGACCGTTGTGCAGGAAACTTGGGGAGACCTTCGTCCAGCAGTGGATTGATAATGGTTGACAATGATGATGATCATGATATATCTCGTTATCCAACTCTCGAGAAGATACCAGGCTCAGATTATTCAAACTTATGCACCCACCACAAGTCATGCTGAAGAAGATATTGAAGAATTTTATGAGGAAATTCGTGATCTAAATAATAAAGGTAAGCAGCACTTGAAGGTAATTATGGGAGATTTCAATGCAAAAATAGGGCAACGGCAACAGAATGAAACTTCAGTAGGTAAATTCGGTCACGGCAACAGAAACCAGCGTGGAAATTCTCTCGTAGAGTTTGCAGAGGCAGAAGGGTTTTTCATCTTGAACTCCTTTTTCAAGAAAAAGCCACACAGGAAATGGACATGGAGACATCCAAATGGGACGACAAGTGAAATTGATTTTATTATGTGTAACAAAAAATTCGTCATAGAAGACTGCAGTGTGCTAAACAACTTCAACACAGGCAGTGACCATAGATTGGTGAGATGTAAGATGCACCTCAACACTAAACTCGAACGTAGCAAGCTCATAAGACAAACAAAATGTATTGACATAACCAACCTTAAAAAACACCATAATACCTTCAAATTGGAACTGAAGAACAGATTCTCTGCTTTAGAAGGCCTAACATCGGAAGAAATGGATATTTCTGAAGTTAACAGAAAAGTAACCAAAGCTCTTATGGAAACAGCAACAAAATTAGCTGGGTCTAAGAACAAATTGCATGTGAACAAATTATCAGGAAAAACCAAAATGTTGATGCAAAAATGAAGAGTGATGAGGACAACTAAAGAAGATGTGACTTCCAAAGTGGAATATATAGAGCTATGCAAGACAGTACGAAAAAGTATCACTGAGGACGTAAGGAAATTCAACTGTGAACTAGTAAGGAAAGCAATTGAAAACAACCAAAGCCTAAAAATAGCAAAGGGACATCTCAGTAAGGTAAAAAAACAGATCATGGCACTGAGAAAAGAAGATGGTTCTGTAACAAGAAATAGAGGCGAAATTTTGACAAGAGTGAAAGATTTCTACTCCAAATTATATGAAAGGGATGATGCATGTACTCCAGACATCATGAAAGGTACTAGTACCAGAGTTCTTCCAGTCCTTCCAGCAGAAGTTGCACATGCAATCAAGAACATGAAGCGGGGAAAAGCTCCAGGAGAAGATGGAATTACTGTAGACATCATACAAGAAGCAAGTGGAGAAATCGAAACAATATTCGCCCAAATTTTCACTCGATGCCTTAATGAAGGGAAAATTCCTGAGGATTGGAACAACGCTACAATGATCTTGCTACATAAAAAAGGTGACATTGAGGATCTCAGGAACTACAGACCTATCAGCCTCCTATCAGTGGTTTATAAAATCTTCACTAAAGTTCTTTCACACCGCTTGAAAGTGACCCTGGACATGACTCAACCGAGAGAACAAGCTGGATTCAGGAGTGGCTACAGCCCAATAGATCATATCCACGTACTGAAAGAACTAATTGAAAGAGCGAGGGAATATGAAATTCCTTGTGTATGGCTTTTATCGATTATGAAAAAGCCTTTGATTCGGTGAAACCATCAGCAGTTGCAATGGCTCTGAAATCCTGCGGTATTGAAGATGCATACATTAATATTATTAATAACATCTATGAAAATGCAAGTGCAAAGATTCGGCTGTTTGAAAATACAACACACATAAGAATTGGAAAAGGAGTGAGACAAGGTGACACCATATCTCCGAAGCTCTTTAATGCCTCATTGGGAAATGTCTTTCAATCACTGAACTGAGAAAACAAAGGGATAAATATTAATGGAGATTATCTAAACCACCTTCATTTTGCTGATGACATAGTCATTTTTGCAACTACCCCATCAGAGCTACAGAGTATGATCCAGGAACTTGCTGACAAGAGTAAAGAAGTGGGATTAAAAATGAACTTTCAGAAGACAAAAGTGATGTACAATGCTTTTACAAGAAATGAAGATTTATCGATTGATGGAGAAAAGCTGGAGATAACAGACACGTACGTTTATCTTGGACAGCAGATATCAAGTGAGGGTCACATTGATGAAGAAATTAATCGGCGTACAAAACTTGCCTGGAGAGCTTTTGGAAGAAACAGCATAATTTTCAAGAGCAATATGCCATTATGTCTTAAAAGAAAAGTGTTTGATCAATGCATCCTTCCAGTGCTTACGTATGGTGCAGAGACGTGGACCTTAGCTAAAAGAGACATACAAAGGCTGCAGACAACTCAAAGCAGCATGGAGAGGTGCATGCTTGGTGTAACCAGGAGAGATAAGAAGAGGAACACGTGGATCCGAAAAATGACAAGAGTGGAAGACATCATGATCAGAGTTCAATCCCTGAAATGGCAATTGGCTGGACATACTGCCAGAAGAACAGACCATCGATGGACAGCCGAAATTTTAGATTGGACTCCAAGGGACAGGAAAAGACCCAGAAGAAGACCACATAAAAGATGGGTGGATGAAATTCGAAAGTATGCGGGAGTGACATGGAGGAGACTGGCACAAGAGAGACCGTTGTGGAGGAAACTTGTGGGAGACCTTCGTCCAGCAGTGGATTGATAATGATTGACAATGATGATGATGATATATATATATATATATATATATATATATATATATATATATAAACAGCATCATAATTATCATTTGTATGGGATCAAATTTGTGTCCCATAATTCGATATCATGTGCTTTCTCTACAAAACTCTTTTTGGATTACTGTAATGTTTTCGTATTAACATGACATCTGACATTGACCTGTTTTGAAATGAACTAACATTTAAAAAATATCCTAAAATAATCCTTTTCTCCTAAGATCAAGGTACCTCATGATATCTACTGCAGAGTGAAATTCGGTGATGATCTCCGAAGTCACCGTATCTGTTTCCACCTGAGGCGAAGGCGGCGCATGGATTAATACTCAGAAGTCATGTAAAGCTCTCTCAGCCATTCAACACAAGGAACAGCCTCAAATGTTTTAACAAAACTATTCCCACCTCCTGTTTACTAGCAAAGTAGCGTCTCACTGTAAAAAGTGGCTTATTTCAGCCATCCGTATACACTTGTACTGTGCACAAACAACAGTTAGCATTTGTTTTTTTTATTATTTCTTATTTTCTGAATGACATCAGGATGGAATTTTAAAATGCGTTTATGCGAGTTCATTGTAAATCATATAAACGGATTCTGCTTTGCTTAACTTTTTATTTTCAAGTGCATACCTAAAAAGGTAATGCATTTTCAGAAAAGAAAAGAACATGACAGTGTTAAACGTCGCTGGAACAAAAATTGGCACTATAAACTACATAGAGGAGTCGACATTTTTGCAATATTCGCATAAACGCATGTGCTGCGTCGATATATCACGTGCTTAAATTAGTTAATGTAGGGCACTGTGGTCGGTCGAAATTGATATAAAGTGGTAGTCGTTGCAGCGAACAGCATTGCTTGCCGTCGTTGTGTTTGTGGTTGGAAAGCCTAAAAGATGAACTGTAACAAACGGCTAATTAGGAAACTTTTCCTTTACGAGTTTGAACTCCTCCATAACGCTGCTCAAGCAACACGAAATATGAGTCATGCGGAAGGAAAAAACTCCGTGGATTACAGCACCGCAACCAGATAGTTCAAGAAATCCTGCTCAGGTGTCAGAAATCTCGACAATCAGCCAAAGTCAGCGCGAACCATGGATCCGTAGGGCGTGCGCCAGGCCGTAGAGGCAAATCAACCAACAGCGCTGGGAAATTAGCTGGGCACATCACAGACCATCGTAGTTCGTCACCTTCAGGAGCTTGGCAAGGTCTACAGGAGTTGACGCATTGTCCCTCATGAACTGACGCCAGAGGAAGCAAACCGCTCAGCAGAAGTGTGTACGGAACTCTTAGAAAACCTAAGCGATGTAAGTTTAATTAAGAGAATTGTTACGTGCGATAAAAAGTGGGTCTATTTCCGTAATCCTAACACACAACGGCAGTGGTTAAGCCCGGGCCAGTTTCCTGAACCTGTTGCCGAACGTGGGCCCTTGGAGCACAAGTTGAAGCTGTGAGTCTGGTTGAATTTAGAGAGGATAACCCATTACAAATTTATTCCAGATGGTCGGGTGATCAACGCCAATCTCTACTCTGAACAACAAAAAGATAAGTGTGGGGAAACTGCTGACCACCAGCTGGCAGTAATGGGTCACTGCTGGCAGAAATCTGTCGCGCACGGTACGGTAGCGAATTGTTGGTGGCAGCGCCATAAGTTGGAAGCATTTGTAGTGCACGGCTGATGGCCCTGTTGCATAGCTGTGAATTACGGACCTCCAAGATAGCGTCACGACAGGTACAAAGCTGGAGACTAAAACAACCCCAACACGAGATGCAAGCAGACACACTGCACTCGCGCAAAAGCAAAATGTACTTGAAAGTATGCATAAATGAAAATATATTACTTTAAATAATTTTAATTCGTTTTCATTGTGCCAGTCTCCCTTTACGAATAGCCTCCTCTCCGGTATTTACAAGCTGTAAAAATATATTCAAATAGATGTACCAAAATTTGAGTCTCAAAGTTTACATTTCATTCCGTGCGTTGGACTTCTGCCTTTTCGCTGTCATCCTACACAGGAAGGAGGATCATTTCGGTCTTAACAAAAGTTTCCACTAGAACACTTCTTGCTATGGCGTGTGTTTAGTCTGGACAGCTACTACAGCCAACGTGATAGAACAGACTAGGACACTTAAAAGTCACTTGACTACAGCATTCCTACATGCCGAGCTGAAAGCTGAATGCAGCTGATTTGATCTTCTACTCACGTGGGGATGGTTCTCCGAAGTGCTCCATTTCTCAAAGCGTACAACTTATTTTATCGATGGTAATTCTTTTTTTCTTGTAAATATTTTGCTAAAGTTTGCATGATTCTACATTTGTTTCATATCTGCTTGTAAACAAATGTGTATATACTAATTAAATTCCTAATGTCCAAATACTTGGCGCTTTAGGAAGGCTTAGGAAACCTGAATAGGTATAATGTTGTTTATTAGTGATAGCGTGTTAAGATATTCAAGATAAACCGAAGACAACAATTTATTATTTAAATAATAGTGAACGATTCTATTAGATATTTCTCGTTTTCACATGGCATTTTTAAAGCAGTCGTGGAAGGTCAATTCGTAGGTTAATCTGAAGTCAAAAGTTCATCTGCATGTGAAACCGAAATTGCTCAGCTGAAGCACTAGCGTCAGATGATAGCAATATAAAATGTGAGTTTAAAAGAAAGCATTTGTCCCTTAAGTTTATAAGTAATTTCACATATGTAAGCCAACATATTTGTTTTGTTCCGTAGTTTGTGCTCGATTTTTCTGCTGATGAAAACAGAATTTTCTGGATCTAAAGTTTCAACCTTTTCATGGTATTATATACACTGGAGCGACAGAAAGACTGTACACCAGTCTAATACATGGTAGGTCCCCCAAGGGAGCGCAGGACTGCAAGCATACGACAGGGCATAGACTCCATTTGCTTCTGGAAATATGCTGTAGGCAATGCACACCATACTTCCTGCAGAGCATCCACAATTCCGGTGTATTCCGAGGTCTCGGATTCCTGTGTTCGATAGCGCGTTGCATGGCATCCCAAATGTGTTCTATCACGTTCAGATCTGGGGACGTGGGTGGGATGGCAACACCTCAAACTCAGATGAATGCTCCTCTAACCATATTGTGGCATCCCGACACTTGTTTGGAGGTGCATTGTCCTGTTGAAACAGGCCCAACCTATCAGCATGAGTGCAGGACATGAACGGGTGTACCTTGTCAGAAAGGATGCGCGCATAGTGTTGGCCGGTCACAGGCGTTTGTAGACGTACCAGGAGTCCCAGTGAAGTCCAGTTAAACACACCCCATACCATTACGGACCCCCCACCAGCCGGTACAGTTCCCTGTTGACAGGCGGGATCCATGGTGGCATGGGCTTTGCGCCACGCACGAATCCGTCCATCTGCCCGATACATTTGGAAACGCGACTCGTCAGACCAGGCTACTTGTTTCCAGTCATCAAGTGTCCAGTGGCGGTGTTGCCGTGCCCAAGTGAGGCGCATAGCTCTGTGTCGTGCACCCATTAAGGGGACTCGAGTTCGGCGTCGGCTCCCGAAGCCCATATCGTGCAGGGTACGTTGCACAGTCCAGACGCCGATGCTTGTTGAGGCTCCAGCATTGAATTCCGATTATACCTGCGAGAGTGTTGCACGCCTATCGCATGAAACGATTCTTGACAGTCGACGATGGTCACGTCTACCCAATGTCTTTTTACGGCCACACTGGTATCGTAGGTTGCAGGTTTAGCCGGAATTCTTGTAGTGACGGTACACCCTTGCAATAGTCGTCCGTGAAAATCCGAACTTCGTTTCTACCTTAGAAATACTATGGCCAATCTCACGAGCGCCAACTATGACACCGCGTTGAAAATCGCTTAAATCGATATTACTTGTCATTCTCATATCGAAAAGTGCTCTGACAACCAACTAGCAATGGTGTCTATCGCTTTATATACGCACTGGTGGACGCAACCGAGTTCGCGCATAGGTGACGTTGCTATGTATTTTGCATAAGCTCGTCTGTACCAGTTTTCTGGCACTTCAGTGTACTGTATACATATATATTATAAAATAAATTTTAATATTTTTTTCATTACACATATATTTTTATTCTTCTGTTTACATTTTGAAACACAGTTTTCTCTGTTTCACATTTTGTCAGTCTAATATAGTTAGATTCACATTGTAGATGCAATTTACTGTAGCAAAATTATTTGATTGTGGAGAATGAGGCAACCCAGTTTCAGGTGAGGACAGTTCAATAACTGCTTTGTATTACTGACACAATTTAAGCAGAAATTTTATTGCATTTGCACAACAGCTCAGTAAAATTATAGCTGAAAATGAGACTGGTAAAACATGCATCCCCTATGTCTCCATGAGCCAGTGTTGAATAAAAACACCAGCTCGCTTAAATTTGGCCAAAAGGATCCCTGAAATTCCTAAATGTTTGAGTAACCACGCACAGTTCTAAGCTGGAAAACAAATATTTGATGCATAAAACTAATCAAAACATTCAGCTAATGCTTATTTTTAAAAATTTTAAATACCTTGAATAACGTTCTGTAGTATGGCAGTAAGTATTTCTCTTTACTTCGTGATCTGCGAAGCTTTCAAACAGCTTTGGGTTTGCTGAGACACTGTCAAATGAAGATTTTATTTACAAGAAACGCTACCTCCAAAATTTAATCTGAGATAAACCCGTTATTGTTACTCTTTAACAAATGCTGATATTAGTTATTTTTGTTAAAATATAAATATAAGGAACTCCTCATTATTCCTGTTTGAATAATAATCATGTCGTGTTCAAATTTGAAAATAAAATGAGATAAAAATTCCTATCCTAGTACTAGTTACTGTCCACATATCATAGGTACCAGAGGCGAGTTTAAAAATGCTTAGTGACCTGGGCCAAGAAAAATGAGACGCCCCAAAGTAAACATATTTTAACATTAAAAAAATACTCTCAATTGAATTTCAAATTTAAATTACATATAGGTTTTTCTCCACAAAAGGAATCATCGAACATCTCTGTGGAATTCTTTGCACATGCTACTTAAAATTCCGCATTAAAATAATATTTTTAAATATTGTTTTCTTGCAAGTTTAATTGACAAAGTTTGAAAACTCGTTTCTCCCTCAATTTTTACACGTATAAATTAAATTGTTTGACTTTAACTACTTATGAAACATTTGCCTGCAAAATTTACATTTAAATTTTCAATGTAAGCAATACCATTTTTAGGATATTTTAATCATAATGCTGCTAAAAATGTTTTTTGCAGATTAGTTGAATGACTGAGGGAAAGATGCAATTAATAAATTTAAATTTGTGAAGTTATTTACAACTACAAACTCTTTTTTCTCGATTTCATTGGGGCAAAACTTCTACTATATCATCAAAGGTCAATATTTCTAGAATGTGAGAAAGCTGCAAATGGACTCGTTCCTACCTGATGACTAGAAGTCCTCAAATAATTATGGATTATTTTCAAAAGAAAAAAATGTTTTTCACCAGAGGTGTGGCTGTTGAGTATGCATAGGTAAATCCTTAGGATAACGTCAATGAGCGGAAAAGTAAAATCGATTCGTTTTTCACTAAAAATATTGTAACGTATCTGCAACAGGAACACTTGAATCTGTCATTCGCCCATACACATTACGACAAAATTTCTGAAAACACTGACATTTGTATTCTAATACAGATTAATAATTCAACTGGGGCTATACTGTGCGGAATGTATTGTGTAATTAGTTCGCTCTCCTCGCCTCTCATTAACACTACCGTATAGGCTTTGATCGTATGGAAATGTGCTTAATAGCGTAAACATTTTCAATTTCGTGCACCGTATTATGAGTATCAGAATCAAATTTGCTGAAATGCCTTGTAAAAATAAAAACCAACCACTCCAGTCTCACACTCTTACGCAGATTCTGAGACTGGACAGATAACGCACTCTTTCGCAGATTGTCAGACTGGTAACTTCTCGCACTTTACAAAAAAAGCAATGCCTGTATCCGTGATTTGTGAAGTTTTATCAAATTCTGTTAATTTGAAACAGATTCAAATTCTGTTAATTTGAAACAAAAAAATGTGTTTTAATATATTTTTATAATTTTTTTTAGAAATCTACTAAGAGCTAAACTTTAATGCAACAACTTTATATCAAAATCCTTCTAAATGTTTACAAATACTTTCAGCTTTGGTAATTATGTATCATACGATGAGGAAATCACCGGAAAAATTAGAAATTAAACCAGCTATCGTTCAAATGGCAGAGTAGGGAAAGCTGTGAATCGTTTTATATGTGGTCGACCCGCCCCAGATAGGATTTGATTGATGTCTTTGAAATTGGGAGGTCAGGATATTACCTGAAATACTTTCTCTTGTCCCACGACCATTTTCAACCAATCTAGGATGCGTTTCAAGGAAGATTTTGTGGCTGAAAGAATACACTACTAGAAGGTAACACCGTGCCATGATATGATGGGCTTCATCTGCAGTGATGTTTAGATAGGCGGTAGATGTCATGTTTTCCAGCAGATGAATGACTGGATCCAAAATTTTCCAGCAGATGAATGACTGGATCCAAAATTTCCCAGCAGATGAATGACTGGATCCAAAATTTCCCAGCAGAGCATTTCCCAAAGTATTGTACTTCCTCCACCGGCTTGATTTCGTTCCACGTTGCAATCTGGTGCCAGCACTTTCCCAGGTAAGCAACTCATACGTACATGGTCGTTCACATGGTGCAGCAGGAAACGAGATCCATTGCACCACACTACCTTCTTCCAATCATCCAAGGTCCAATTTAACAGCTTGAGTGCCCTTTGCAGCTACTTTATTCGGTTAACCGACATTAGCATCGTTATTCGGTGACCTGACATTAGTATCGCTAATTTATCCTGTGAACTGACATTAGCATGTGCACTGCTGCTACGCAGCCCTATTTTCGGCTGGGTTGGGTTTATTGTGTAAAGTGACACAATGCTCACGTCACCAGCAATTAAATTACCGGCGAGTTGAGGCACAATATCAAATCTGTTGTCTCGTACCATACGGGATATTTATCATTCTCTTTCTAGTATCGAGGAACCACGGTCGTCCAGAACCTTCCGTCGTTCCTTGGTTTTCCCACATCGAACCACTTTTCCATGGTACAAACCATGGTTGACCGTGAGCATCTAGCAAGCCTTGCCGTCTCGGAAATACTGTTTCCAAGGCGGGTGGTCTTTAAAAATGGACTTCTGCGAAGCTCATTTAAGTCCGCTACCTTTTTCAAAAAGCGTGTAATGAAAGCTAAGGATTTGTGCATATCATGTTCCTTATAGCGCAAGATATCAGAGCTGGAAGGGATGTTCATGTCAAAAAATTAGAAAATGTTGTACAAAATAACGTGATATAGCTTTTCCCGCCTAGCAAAGAACTCTGCGTTATTAAAACAAGAAATGCGTGTAGAATACCTTACAAATCAGGGGTATTCCACCAAACGAGATTCTCCAAAGAGATTTTTAGAATCGAATAGGATACTTTCAAATCGAAAAATACACTGATACACTGATGGCGGTAAAATTATGAATAATGGAAATGTAGAAAATGTGAGAAAATTGCTCTTCACAGCAGAAGCTATGCAAGAGAAGAAAAATTCAACTACGTCTTTTCGTGGAAGAGATAGCGAGACAAAAAATTATATTGGCGTTTCAGGACTTTCAAATAATGTGGTGCCTCATGGTACGAATTCCAAATGCACCAATCCTTCGATGTTGAAGAATGACACACCCATGATTTTAAAGTTCGCTTGAGACTGACGTGTCATCGTGGGTCTTGGGGAGTTAGGATTTCTTCCACTGAGATCTCTCAACCTTTGTTTCACTAAAGCATTGTTTAGTGAAACAAAACGATTCTTTAGTGAAACAAAGGATTGTTTTGTTTCACAAAAGAGCTCTAGACCTTTGTTTCACGATTTCTTCTCTAAACGTCAGCCGCCAAATATTTTTTCAAATACTGCTCAGCAATTCCAGCAATGCTGAGCAATATATTACCTCATGAATATCTTTTGATTAATGTTGCTACCGGATTCTCGCTGCATAGCTCCAGCGTAGAGCATTCAGTCATCTACACTGCACTAGCGAATGTCAAAAATTCCCAGGATGTCTCAATCAAGGTATCAATAGCATAAACTCGATATATCACTTTTCCGTATATTAATTCGAACTGTCGCCCCTATGAACTACCTTTTCTCACACATAACTTTCGACTCAAATACAAAAAAATCGCTGTTATGCGGTTGCCATAGATCATTACTGACTGTCCTTTTGTGAGTAAAATCACTGTGGATTCAAGTGAGTGAGCGATGAAGGGTAAGGCAAGAACATCCACTTTTTTGAAAGGAGGTAAAGTGAATAGGCCAGAAAAGATAGCGAGAGTCACTGTGATAGTAGCTGAACCACTGCTGATGACATCTAGCAAGATGGAGAGGGGTACTCTCTTCCATGAAACAGCCATCACCTGCTAGATAAAACGTCGATACTGCGGAATCGTCAACAATATTCACATATTCCTCGAAGCACACCCGACCTTCAAACGTTACCAGTACGCTTGATCATTACAAACAGAGCGTTCGTCCACGCGTGTGACACCAACTCAGGAACATTGGAATTTGTTTGCAAAAAGGTTAGATCAGCTGTTTTATGATGTTCCCACAAGGAAACCTGTATGGGTACAGAACAAGGTAAATTTTATATTGTAACAAATGACATTTCTCTAGTGTTCTATTGTCTATTCTTCGTGTTCCAGATAACAATGTAGACAAAGATTCAAGTTTTTCTTAGAAATAAATGGTTTCCGTTTCGGCATGCATCTGCCAGTATCGATCCTCTTCAATTACCTGCTCAAAGTTCGCTAAAAAATAGCTTTCACTAAGGGCATGGGTCAATTGCTGCTCATAAGGAGTCCTGTTTCTGCGTAGAACCTTTCTCAGACGATGGCGATGTCGTTCCTGACAGATTGTACTCGCGCCACAGTTATATCTCTTAGACAACCAATGTAAGTTATTTTGCCACTGATTAAATATCCGGGATATTTCATTTATTGAGAAACCAGTGGATCTGCTGTTTTCAAAATCGTCACTCTACCCAGACGGAGACACTTTTCATCAAACTCCTAAAAATCCTTTATTTTTCGTCATTGTGATCAACATTACTGGACGATTATTACTGGTGCGCAGCACTCTTAAGTAGTTGGTTAGATCTGTACGTAGTAGGTACGGACGTGACGATGTATTTTGCCTGTACGCAGAGTAAGTGACGTTTACGTATATTTGCATGGATATTTGTAACTCCGGGAATGGTGCGTGTAGGTGGTGATGAATAGATTCCTTGTATCGTTTGAAGTTGATATACACTGGCGGAAAGTGAAAAAAGAACACCAAGAAGAGGACGTCTGATACCGACGAAATTTATACAGGATAATAACGGAATACAGAGGATAACGTGATCAAAACATTATGGCAAGATACAGCTGCATTTGCTGGAAAACTGAAAAATAACATTTCCATGTAGCATGGTTAGTACGAGGTTGAACCGCCATAAACTGCGTCACACTGTGCAATTCTGGCATGGAGTCTGTCGTACAGATGTTGGATGTAAGTTTGGGATATTGAGTTCCAAGCATACTCAACCTGGACGCGTAAATCGGGATGGTCGTGGCTGGCCGTGGAGACCGGGTACGTCGTTGTCCCATAAAATCCCACACGTGGTCAATGGGGGAAAATCCGGTTAACTTGCAGGCCATGGAAGTTGTCTCACACCCTGAAGTGCATGTTGCGTTGCGCGTGCCGTGTGTAGGCGAGCGTTATCTTGCTGGAAAACACCACGATCGACCGACCTTACAAATCGCACAACAACGGGCTGAATGATGTTGTTGATGTAGGAGGTGCTGTTTAACGTACCCGGTACAAACACTAGTTGTGTACGGGAGTGATAGCTGATCACTCCCCACACCAGGAGTCCAGGTGTAGGCCCTGTGTGTCTCTGGCGCATGCAAGAAGGGTGAAGACACTCCTCTGGGTGTGTGCGAACACGCATACGGTCATCGTAGGCTCTTAAGCAAATTCTGCTTTCATCGCTGAATTCGACCGATTGCCATTGCGTTCTCCAGTGCAGACGTTGGTGACACCACTGCAGACGTTCCTAACGGTGAGCTGGAGTCAGTGGTACACATGCCAGAGGCACCCGTCCACGTAGTCCTGCATCCAGTACACGGTTGCGGATTGTTCGCACAGTCACCGGAGGTGCAACGGCAGCTCGGATTTGCGTCGCTGTGGATGTTCTGCTTGACAACGCCGCTCTTCTTATGCTTCGATCGGACCGCTCATCAGTCCGTCTGTGACTCCCGGTTCAACGTCTTCTCGTGTGGGAATGTTCCTCGGACCATCTACGCCACCATCGTACCACCACCGATACTTCCCGTCCAATTCGCTCCGCAATAAGATGATACGACCACCCGGCCTCATGAAGTCCGACTAGATGGCCTCGCTCAAAGTACGATAACTGCTGAAATTGTACACGTTTTCAATGTCCAGGCATTGCAGTTTCTTCAGGGTCTTCCCACGTGTCCGTACGCTGACGACTGATTACATTCACTTGGCCGTACTCCTTAAATACCACCGACGATAATTTGCATATTATGCCTTGCTGTGGCGTAAGCGGTCACCGCTTGGTCCCGAAATTAACATCACACCCACGTAAACTCGACCCCATTAACATATGTAAATTTCATGATCGTCCGCCAATTCCTTCTTGGTGTTCTTTTTCACTTTCCGCCAGTGTATTTTAAATTTCAGGCAGTGTAATTTTACTGTTGTGCACGTGTTTGGTTTAATAAAAATATGGTTTGCGATTTGTACACTGGTGTGCAAAAATTAAGGACGAAGATGAGAAATTAGCATAACAGCGGAAGAGCAGGCAGAACGGACAGAAAGACCACTCAGGAGATAGACTAGGGTAAGGTACGGTAGGGCATGCACATATATGCAGCATGACGTAGGGGGGGGGTCGGAAGGCTATAAAGCACTCGGGCGGTGTATGGTCAGCAATTCCGTGAAAGCTATTGCACGGTGTACATCGATTTGAACAACGTCGAGGTGCGGCCACCGTGTGATTTGGCTAACAGGCAATCCAGTAGACGACATCTGGATGACTTTACCCGAGGTCGCGTCATTGGGAAGTTGGAAGAAATTCGAAGTGTGACTAGTGTGACCGAGGAGTTCGGGATCACTCACAACATCGTTTCACGAGATTGGAGAGCATTTCAAACAACAGCAACAGCTATCCGAGAGTTTAGCAGAGGTCGTCCACGAGCAACCACGGTGGCGGACGACCGGTATATTGTTAAACAGTTGTGAAGAGACAGACGGCAGACAGCGGGATAAATCGCAAGGCACATGCAACAGATAACTGGGCGTCCGGTATCGCGTTTTTCCATGGCCAGGAGGCTGCAAAAATGTGGTCTACTTGCACGACGACCAGTACGGTTTGGGCCATTAACGCCTGCTCATAGGAGACGGCGGTTTCTGTGGTGCCAGGAACACAAGAACTGGACACATGAGCAATGGGGTAGAGTTCTTTTTTCGGATGAGAGCCGATTTAGTCTGACGTGCCTTTCTGGACATATACACATCGGGAGAGAGGAGGGAACACGCAATCACACCTCCAACATCATCGAAAGGGACCAGTTTGGAGGTGGCGGAGTTCTTGTTTAGGGCGGTATCATGCTTGGTAGCCGTACTGACCTCCACATCTTCCAAGGAAGTTCAGTCACTGTTGTCCGCTATTGTACCGACAACCCTATACCATCGTACAGTCGCTGTCACAGACCAGTTGGAGAGTGAAGATATTCAACGAATGGATTGGCCCGCAAGGTCCCCGGACCTACATCTAATCGAACACGTGTGGGACCTTCTAGGGAGACGCTTGGGAGCATGTCATCACCCACCAGCAACGATTCCGCAGCAGCGATTGGCACTACAAGAGGAATGAGCCACGATGGATGCCTCAACAGCTCCTTGACAACCTCATCCTCAGCATGGACAGACGTTGTAAATCCTGCAAAGCAGTCACGGGTGATCATATTCCCTACTAAAAACTGGATTTTTCTTGGCAGCCGCCTGTCACATGTACGTTTCTGTCATCTGTCCAGTTGTGCTCGAAGCTACCTTTTCAATACAGTGCCTTTGTATCCTTTGGATTCTTTGTTTGGACGGTTTCGCTCACTTGTCCCATAATCTTACATCTTGGGGATCTTATGGTATGATTTGAGTCGATGTGTAGCACTTCTGCACGACGTTACATTCGAAAAACCGTCTCGTCCTTAATTTTTGCACGCCAGTGTATAAAGTACATCCAGCGTAACCTTAAGTTTTAAGGATTATTTCATTGATCAATTTTATTGAATATGCATTGCTGTTAAAATGTTCTGAAATTAGCTTGTCTAGTTTTCTTTTCTTTCTTTGATAAGTTTCCGGTTTAGAAAATACTTATGCAATCTAACATTACATGAATAACAGGTACGAGCTTCAATGAGTGCTCGCAGCCCGTTACTTAGTGAGCTATTCAGCAGCACACAACCAGTAAATAAAATTGGAATGGAGATATTCACATTCAAGAAATGAAAAATGATTTTATAAAAGGCAATTTTGAGACGAGTTATCTTTCATACATACATACAGTATATATGAACATAGTAAAAATATTTTTATTTTGTGAAAACTTAATTGTGTCTGATTTCAAAAACGGTAAAGTTGGTACAAAGTAAAAAAATATTTAGTACCTCGCTTGAACGAAAACTTAGACGAAGGAGATGTCATGTAGCTTTTGCTTCCTTCTTGTTTTGGACATCTTAGCACAGTCCTTAAAGAACACGAAGTCCGTTGAAATCTTGATAAATGAAGGACTGGAAGACTGTTAAGGAAATTCTAATTCTGATAGGAAGTTAATGAATTATATCAGGAGTACTGATCTGATTTGGCACATATTTTGTAAAAAATATGGTACTCGGGTCTGTACGTTACGTTGAGCTGTCTTAATACAAGTAAATTTTAAATACACGGACAAAAGCATCGAATCTTATATGTCTTTACACGTCTTCTTTTCCACATTACAACACATGGTGTTCTTACTTAGCATTCAGTGAATCACCTTTACATTTTGCCTTCGTTACTTACCGTGTTATTGTTTTGGGCTTGTACCCTGGCACAGTGCCTGCACTATACACCGGAAATGATGGTTTACATATACTTGCACTTCTTTGTATGACATCCATTCCACTGGGGAGAATTATGAGAAGTGATCCCTCATTCTCATTAAGGTCATCAGATGCATTTATCTATTCACATGAGAAGAGTGGATACTATAGAAATTAGTAAAATAGTCCCTGACACTTATATCTCATCTTTTACCCCTGCTATATGTACGTTATCTGATATTCCTTCTAAATGATACTATTGCACTCTAAATATTGAGTTCAGAAAAAGCTTTATTTTCACTGTTAGCTTCACTCTTTACCTCCTGTCAGGGTAATAACACTTAATAAATTTCATGTTGCTAGACCAGGGTTAATAGTGACATTGTACTCCAGATAACACTTGTTCTAAGCTTCAAAACCTGTAGAATTAGATGTTTATCCATTATTTCGGGAGGTGGCCCATTGGTGCCAACTCTCATGGATACAAAAAACGATTGCAGTTTCATTTGGGCGGTCACTGGTTTTCTTGCTGCATGACTTCATGGAACAATTGCTTCAGAACAATTGCTTCTTGTTCGCTGCTAACTTACGTATTAGTTTATTAATGGATGGAAGGAAAGCTTTATATATTACAGAAATAACTCGTAAGTAAACTAATTGAACCGACCATATTACCAGGCTGATATTGTGGTTCAATAACAAGTATTAAATAGAATGGTATGGAAAATTAACTTATTGACAAAAAATCCCAACAGAAGGCACTTGCTTTCCAGTCAATGTGTAAGTTACATTTCAATTTATATACCGTCACCTTTGACAATCCAGTAAGTGTTACGTTTACAAACGCAATTTGCAGACGGGCGCTTAGGGTCACAGTATAGACGGACGGTAATGAAAACGTCTAATGTCTTGGCTTGCGTTCTTCGTCGCGACGTTTCGCAGCACCTTTCCGTGGATTTCAAAGTAACTGGTATAAGGAACTCACTTTTAAAACTTCTTTGCTTTTCAGTGGGATTCCTCCCATTTAACAGAAACCTTCGGCACATGGAACACCTATAACACTTAAGGTAACCCTTAAGGAAACAATTTCAAAAAATATATATTTTTTTTAATTTACAACTGCAAACCAATTCTTTATAACTTCGAAAAACAACTTAGTGCTATCGTAACTGAAATTAGGTAGAGGAAAAATAATATTTAGGTATTATGTAATAATATTTTATAAAGCGCAGAATATCTCCATTTAAAAATTAATTCGTTACTCTCTCGGAATACTATTTTCTGGACACTCACCACTTTGCTGGAAAGAGGATTATTTAAGTGAATTTTGATTTGTAGTTGGCTAGTTTCAGTTGGATCAGTAAGAAAAACATTTACTTATTTATCTACTTTCCGTCAGAAAAATCGACTCTAAACTTAAAGGGAAAGTTTTAAGTTCCAAAGCTATCGTTAGTATACAGAACGTTATTCAATATGAACGCTTCTGGGCGTGTTTTCTTCAAACGAATTTTTATAAAGAGAGATATTAAAGAAGAAAGATTACACTGAATATTCGGTTATGATCAACATATCTTTGAATCTTGAATCTAAATATTGAAATTTAAAAATAATTCTGTTCCAGCATATAGGAAAAAGCTCATATCAATTAAAAGAATCAGTTTGAACGCGGTTATTCATAATGAACAGATACGGCGACAAAAACTTAACTGCAATTGTACAATGGAGTACACGAAAAAATGAGTTTGGAGAAAGTCTGACATACAAATGGTTTATGCTGTAAAATGAAATGAATTTTTAAAAAATAGGTGGTCTCTTATCAATCCTAAAGGATTTTAGTCCAGTTTTGTAGAAGCGTAAGTAATATTACCAGGAAAATCCATTGGAGATGCGCCCATATTAAAAACACATTCTGTTAAGGAATCAAATATTACAGGATAAACATTATTCTTCACAAAATGCAATCGAAACGAAACTAATGTTCGATAGTGGACATTTTAGGATCACAAATATTGAAGATAATGACGAATTTTTATTTACATCACCTAATGGGAAATATAAGAAGTTGTTTTGCAATGGCTTTCCTCTTAAGAGTAATCGGAGGTGGAAAGGAATTACTTCGATATTATGTTTCTGGAGTAATAATATGAATTTCATTATATTTGAAATCCCACATAATGTGCATGAACTTTATTTATACTTTGTTTTAATACATCCAGGATGAACTTGTGCATCCAATATATCATTTGTGCCATAATTCATACTTCTAAACTACAGAATTATAGGTAATGTTTTAAAATCTGAATAATAATAGTTGCATGGATAGGGTGTGTTCAGAACACAAAGTTGTGACTATTTAAGCACGTGCTACATGTATGTTTCTTGCCCGTGGACAGAGCAACGTAATTTACATGGAGCTGATAACGAGATTCCAGCAAAGGAAACCGTTCTTCTTATTTTGATGTGACGACAGTTATTATGCTGAACGTAACTTTCCTTCTGGTTGGTAGACAGATGTGATATCCGACTCATTCTGCTTTGATACGGAAGAGGTACGGAAGTGGCCATCTGGACCGTTGCCAAATGGCTTGCGGCAATGGCATCATATTCGAGGCCTACCTCCCTAATGTTGACACCGTTCCTCGGTGACCGCGAACGTCGACCTCTCCCCGATCGAACATGCTTGGGACATGATGGGACTACTAAAATGCCCATTCCTGAATGTCGGTGAAGTAGCCTGCAATGTGGTCACCATATGTCATATACTGTATATGCAGTTATCCCCGAATTGCAATCGCGCGTGTTACGCCTGGTAACAGCTTTTATCTGAGACAAATCTGGCAGTCGACTGAAATTTCCGTTTATTTAGACTCCATTGGAGTAGTAAATATAGAACAGAAAAAAACAGATTGGAGTCGTGCGGATGAATTTCAAAACTTGGCGTACTGAATGGAAACAGATTGAAAGTGCGCACTCCACGCTTTGCGTTTCGCTAATGAGGAAACTAATGGTCATTTTAATTCCTGCTATCATAACGTCCTTATTTCCCTTCAATAACTACAGATAAATACTGGATTGAAAGACTTACTTCTGAAAAGGCTTAATTTTGTCCAAAGTATCTGGAAATACAATAGTCCGATGTCATTCGTATCTCTCTCAGCCACAAAGGGAGATTCCAGGCAATGGTCCGTACTACTCTAAATTCCGGAACAAATTCACCGGTACATCTCGGATTTGTTAACACCTATTGGTGGAAATCCTTCATACGGCTAATTGTACTTAATAAATTTCTCGGCAGCTACTGATATGTGTATTAAGAATTAATGCGATAGACAATGGCAGCACTGGCATATATTCTGGGTCACAATCAGTAAACTACAGAAAACATAAAGCATGAAAAAATGGTGCAATTTTGTTAACACCTTCTTAAAAACCGTGAAAAACACTTTTTACTAGATGGGTGCTTTTGCCACCACCAAACCACCAGCACCTTTATCAATTCTTTTGAGTCGGTGTTATGGGGACGAGGCTAGGGCCACTCGAGCGATAATTAATGCCAGATTTCTTCAGTAAATAAAGCTGTTACAGAAGTCGCAAATAAATGGCTAGACGGTAGCCGTTAAATGTTGCTCTCGTCATAAGTGCTGCCCGGCTTGATGAACAGTACGTGCATCAGCCAGATTACATTTCGGATTGGGTGACGGTAATGTGATGAAACATGAATCTCCAGCGTGATAATAAAGAAAAAAACTGTTTTATTATTATTATTTTTAATTCGTCGTAGACGTCGCTCAATATATCATAGGCAATGGAGGATTCATCCTAGGAATTATCAGTAAAAGATCACAAAATGAAAAATTTGCACTTCTTTACAGAAAGCTTCTACAGTTCACAAGTAAGTTTTTTTAATATTATAGAACGTCTATAAAGTTTTTTGACTTTCTTCTCTCCGTTGTGAGTGATAGCCTTAAAAAATCTGATACTGTTATGCCGCATTGTATGTTGCTCATATTCTTATTTTTGTAGTCTTCTCATTTTGGATCGTAAAGAACTGGGTACTTTTATACTTGGATTATTAGATGTTCACTGTCAATATATTACATCGTGATTCAATCAAAAAATAGAATGGAAACAAGCACACCACTCTCTCGTTTCAAATGTCGCGGTGTGTGGCTGGAATATCGGCTACAAATAAAGCCAGTAAAAGGGTCGGTGGGCATTCTTCTGCGACATTACTTTGATGTCGCAATCGTCACTACCAGATTGGCAACATTACTATTGCGTCTATTCGCCACTATTTCAGAGATTTGATTAAATTTCTTTAGCTACAAAACTAGCAGAACACAAACAGTAGTTATCCTCGTGTGGCCTAATACTTAAGGTTAAATTCCAAAGATGTAAAATTAAATGCTGAAGTTCATAACTTCAAGTTTCTACCTACAATTGTTAATAATATTGTTGCCTACTGAAAGGCTACTTTGCACCTAAATGTAAGTCTGATATTCTTAAGTAGTTCAATCTCTTTCGAGAAAAATAAAAATTTATTTTTTTGAATAAAAGACTAAAACCTTAAAATTTTATTTTTTATTTTAAGTAATCCATAGCATTTGTTAGCCTACTACTAGCTAAATTTCTATTTATAAAAATAATATTGAAATAAAATATACTAAATAAAAAAGTTCATATGTTAGTGATAAAATAAAAACGTTTACACACAATCAAAGGCTTATTATACATCGACTACAGTTTTGCAGAGCGTTTGGCTCGATGATGATGGTGCCGAGCCAAACACTCTCTTGACACTATAGTAGGCGTATATTAAACTTTTGATTGTGGTAAACGTTTTTTATTTTTGTTTTATCTCAACACCACAAGTTTTATAGTCATTAATCATATGTAATATCAGTGATAAATTCAACGTTATTTTAACAGTATCACCAAACATTTAAAGAAAATAAACGAAATTTTGCACTCTAAAATTGGTAAAAACAAAACGAAGCTTTACAAATTAAGGCGAAAATTTCACAAATCATTAAAAGAAGAAATCTTTGTCAGCATCGCAGTCAATCTGGTGTAAAGTTCAACATTTTTTACATTCTTTTAACGCGTCTGTGGAAGAACTTCTTTTCAGAGAACAAGGAAATTTTTAATATGAAATTTTAAAGCAAACATTTAAGCATCAAACATTTTTAGCAGTCATATTTTTAGTTTGAAAAGCTGTAGAAAAAACACACACCGAAGAATAACCTCTCTATACATTCCCAAGTTTTTCTTTTATGGATACCTCATCTGCATATGCTTGCATGAAGAAAAATTAGTACGAATGCATAGATATCCAGACATTATGGTTAGGAAATAACAGTCTTATTATCGGTTGTCTAGGAAGCATGAAATGGAGATATTGCGCTAATACTTTGTAATTAAATTTCTGACGGTACGCAGAAACGAGAAATTTGGAGAAAGTAATATTTAAAAAGTGTGCCCTAATGCGAACATCTGAAGACGCAAGAAGAGAAAAGTCACGTTCATTAGAATTTTTCAAGTGACAGTTTACGTGCGAAAAGAATTATCCGTTTCAACCACCTGCAATTTTTTAGATGCAGCCCCTGTGGCGCAGTGGTCTAAGGCATTGGCCTCTGATCATTCGTCCGTAAGGGTTCCGGGTTCGAATCCCGTTCAGGCATGGATGTTGTGTTTGTCTTACGGCACTGGCTCTCTCCCTTCCCGGGAACCAGTGGCCCTACATTAGGGACGGGCGACTGCTTATAGCCCATTACGTTGCTCAAGGTAGTCGTGAAACCTTCAATCAAAAAAAAAAAAAAACCCGAACTGTAGAATATATATATAAATTATTTTCTTCATAACACAGTAAAAATGTTAAAGCACTTTAATCCTACAATTTAATTTTTTGCATCTCTGCCAACTTTCTAACTTGTTTTAGCTAAAGCGAAACACAGAATGTTGTTCAGAAATTTTGGAAGCAATATTTTAATATTTTGGCATTACAGCAACGATCTCATTGCAAAAAGAATAAAGGAGCTCATACATAATTCTATAATTTGCCTTCACAAAACCTAACTTAGACGTTGCAAACGGAAGATAGCATTTAAAAACTTTTCGGTTTTCTGCAGTTTGTAAAGCAAATATTCTTGAAATCGGAATCAATTCTAAACAAATTTATTTTGCAAAATAAAATGTTCTTCAAAAAAAAAGCAACAGAAGACTTATGAGGTGTTTTATCCACAGCAATAATACTGAGAAACACTTGAGTTTATTAGCTTCTAACTTTAGGAATTATACTGTACTTTAGGGGATGGTTTCAGTTAAGATATCCTGCAAGCTGTATCACAAGTAGGAATTTGCCTTGGAAGAAACCAGAAGCATTCACTGAGTTAGTGCATTCTGCCAGAAAGACAGAAATAAAGATTGTCCGTTACCGAAAACAAAGGTGATACTATATTTGTGACGTGGAGTTTGTTTCTGTGGTCTTCCATCAAAGTATGGTCTGCATGAGGAAATCAAAATTCCACATTGATGGAGTACATGGGCGGAAGCTAGACTCTTGCGTTCAAAAACCAAGTTTCTTTGGTGACACGTTGCCAGCTCCAGTGAAGTAATGATGCAGTGATGGATATATATATATATAATTCTGACGAGCGAGATCTTCTACAAAAACTTTAAACCCCTTATTGCAAGTGATATGAAGACCACAAAACGTTTTGGACTATGTCCTAAAAATGAGAACTATGCCAGTGAATTTTCATTTGTATTGTTTATTGAATAAATTTTATTTTTCTCATTTTTAATATAAATTCTCTCTCACTCTTTACGAAAGGAATGAAATTCCATGGAATTCTTCCATAGTTTGGAGAGAAGATATTGGACATATCTTACAAAATCGTTTTATTTTTTTCTCTCGGGAGATGAAACATGATTTTGAATATAGTTTTTGCCTTGCTCTTGAGGAAGGAAAAACTTATTCACCGAGTTCTTAAATAGCATGAAGGGAGTCCAAAACGTTACGCCAAATCCGCATGCAAATTTTGAATAAGACTTTAAACGCAAAGCCTCCCCAAAACATAGCACTGCAACGTACACAGGGAACATGTGGTGAAAGCGATTAATCTACCGCGCAGTTTTCATCTCCGCCATGTTAAGAAGGAAAAACCTTACATACGCATGACACATGTTCTTAAACTTAGTGTTTTATTACCTGCTTTAGTTGTCATGCCACTCACTTAAGATTATGGTCATTACTTTTTTGTTATTTTCCGTTTTTAAATGAACTGGAATTTTTCCCAAGGTATTTGGATATTACCTAAAAATTAAATGTTTTAAAGTTATTTTGCCTTCATTACAGATATTGGAGAGATAATACGAGTTTGAGTCAAAAGTAATGAGCCTATGGATAACAAAACTTTAAATATGTGTTAAGTCAAACGAATACAACTCAATTTTTAAAATACAAGCCATTATGTTGTATGGTCTAAGCCATCTTTCTGCCAAATGGTAAATTCCCGCTCTGTAACATTCTTTGGGTTTTCAGGTGAAAAACCCCTGGACCCTGGCTTCCAACTCATGACGGCTTCAGAAGGTTCTGCCACGGAAGAAATGTGCCATCGCCCGAAACAAACGGTAGTCACTTGGGGTAAGGTCTGAGCTATAGGCAGGATGTGGAAGAAGTTCAATTTCATCGAGCTCCCGGATCGGATCCCTCGGGGAAAGTGCGGTATTGAGTGGTGCGTTATTGTGCCGAAGTAGACCCTGTTTTATGTTGACCAGGGCCGGGTACTTTAGGGCCAGTGTTTCGTATATCCTCTGCAGTTGTTGATAGTACAGCGCAGCGGAGACGCCTCGCCCAGCTGGAATGAATTCAAAGTGTATGGCTACCTCAAAATTCCACCAAACACACAACATGACTTTGTGTTCGCAGCGTCCTGGCTTAGCGACGGGTTCTGGAAGCTAGCCCGTGTTTATCCAATAGTTTTGCATGTCGGGATTATGGAAAAAGATCCACTTTTCATCAGACGCAAAAATTCGCCTGTAGAGATGCTCCTTCATGGAGAGGTTCAGCAGGTCTCTGCACAATTCCAGCTGGCTTTGAGTTTGTGCTGCGGTCAGTTCGTGGGGTACCACTCGGCAGCTCGTATTGACTTACCTAAGCTTGTGGAGATGGCGAATCTCACTGGATTGTGATACCCCAATCTCGTTCGACAATCGGTGAGTGCTTGTGGTCGTTATGGCCTCTACGGCTTCACGCAGGGCTTCCGAATCTACCGTTGGGGGTCTGCCAGAGCGAGGTCCGTCTTAAAGGCTGCTGCCCCCTTGTTAATGCGAACAAACCATCTTTTTGCTGTGGCATAGCTAATTAAGCCCGCACATTCCACTGCGCAAATTTCGGCGACCGCAGCATGCATAGGATAGTCCTTTTTCCCGATAATGACGCAACATCACTCGAAATGCCATTTTTCGTCCATGTCCTGAAATCAAAAATAAAATACAATAAGTTGCATCTTGATGTGTTTTAGTTCTCCATCAGAAATGAATTCCCAGTTACACTAACGGAAAAAAATTCCCAACACCAAAAAGGGGTTGTGTTAGATAAACAACAGTTGGTAGGCGGTGAGAGTACATCTGTAAGATGACGTCTATGCAAATTTCGCGCTCGGCGCATACGAGTGGCGCTATTAGCGCCCCTCGGAACATGCAAAGCAGGTTTTGCTATAAATACGCGCTGTGACGTTCGTGAGCGTTAGTTATCGTTGAGATTTGACGTAGGGTGTTCATGTTAGTCAGGAATGCCTTTAAGAAGAAGAAGAAGCCATTATCAACAGCTCACGGAGTTTGAACGAGGTAGTGTAATAGGGGTACAAGAAGGTGGATTTTCTTTCAGCAATATTGCAGAACGACTTGGCAGGAATGTAGCCTATGCATAATTGTTGGCAGCAGTTGTCAAGGGAAGGTACTGCCTCAAGAAAACCGGGTTCCAGCCAGCCAAGTGGTACTACTGAGAGGGCAGAACGCCGTGTACGGCGTATGGCCGTGGCGCATCGTACTGCGTCTGAGGCTGCAACTCGAGCTGCAGTTGCCACCACAGTGACACAACGAAATGTTACAAATCGGTTACTTGAAGGACAGCTCCGAGCCAGACGCCCTGTAGCGTGCATTCCACTTACTCCAAACTACTGCCGTTTGCGATGTCAGTGGTGTCAAGCTAGAGCTCATTCGAGGACGGAGTGGAGATCTGTTGTGTTTTCTGATGAAAGCCGGTTCTGCCTGGGTGCCAGTGATGGCCGTGTGTTGGTTAGAAGGAAGCCAGGTGAGCACCTGCAACCAACCTGTCTGCGGCCGATACACACTGGTGGTACATCATTGGACGACAACTCCAGCACCTCCCCCAACCAGCATTAAACGTCCCTGTATTGACCGACCAAGTGCAACAGGCATGGGACTCCATCCCACAAACTGACATCCAGAACTTGTACGACACAATGCATGAACGTTTGCATGCTTGCATTCAACATTCTGGCGGTTACACCGGTTATTAATGTTCCAGCATTTCACATTTAAAATGTCTCTTCTCGCGCTTACATTAAGCTGTGATCTTGAAACCTTAATCGATTAAATATGTTACCTATACAAATGTATTGCCGCCATTACGTTTCTCAACAACTATTTTTTTATTTTTGATTGGAGTTTTAACGACCACCGTGATCAACTCAATGGGCTATAAGCAGTCGCCCGTCCCTAATTTAGGGTCACTGGTTCCAGGGAAGGGAGAGAGCCAGTGCCGTAAGACAAACACAACATCCATGCCTGACCGGGATTCGAACCCGGACCCCTTACGGACGAATGATCAGAGGCCAGTGCCTTAGACCACTGCGCCACCATGGCGGCAACTATTTTTTGTGGTGTTGGGATTGTTTTTTCCTTCAGTGTATTTTATAAAAAGCACTAAATGTGCTTCTTCAGTTCTCCACTTCATATTTATGTGAACAAGCCTTTTCTTGTTTGAAGTATATAAAAGTTAGAAAACGTAACAAATTTTTATCGGATGAAGAAGGGCTTCACGTCCGTCTGTCAACCAACCGAACACAAATGATATTATTGCGCAGTAAAGAACAAGCGCAAATATATCATTGATGTTTAAAATTACTGTTAAAACAAATATAATTTAGTTTAAGAGTATTTGTGTTATTGCTTTTATTCTCACTTAATAACAAAAATTGTATTATAATCCTTTTTTACATCTTTTCTTTTTTAATTCAATTCAATTTTACTAATGTAATTTAATTCGTTCTGTTTAGTAGTGTGATAAAATAAACTAAATAATATGCTAATGGCTTAACATCGTGTAAGCTCGGCGTAGTTATGCGAGCTGGAATTTGAGCCCGGTGTAATTACCGGTGCCGAGATGTCTGGAATTCTACTTTTTGAAGTGTTCCGCAAAGTGGAAAAGTTTTGGAAACACTGGCTTAAACAAAGGCAAAATGTAACATTGAGATATGTCCTGTTGCTCAGTCCTGGAAACACTTAAATCTGGCCAATTTATCTGAATTTCCATTCAGGACTAACAACAGACCAACGCATTTTCTACAAGAGAAAATTAAAAAAATCTGTGATCCTATATTTTTTTTAAGTGGTCTCTCATTTTCTTGACATTGTGCAGGAGGTGTATATATATATATCATTATATCTATCTATCTATCTATCTATCTATCTATCTATCTATCTATCTATCTATATATATATATATATGTCCTTTTAAGAAAAAAAAGAGTTGAGAAAAAGTCAGAAATCTTTTCTCGGAAATTTCTCTTTAAAAAATTAATCTGTATCTTCCTGGTGAGTATTGTTCGGTGTGTGTGTCCTTTAGGTAACTGTAGTTTCTTTTTATGCTGTCAGTAGGTCGGATTGAGGACATTGTATTTCAGGTGAACCGTTGTAACGTCACTTCATAAATTTGTTTTCCTTCTTTTATTTTTCTGGGGAAAGAAGAGAAAAAAATATATGTACATATGTATATGTGTGTGTATAGTAATAATGGTGATGTTCGACCATCTACTTGTATTTATGCAACCATCATCATAAAGAAAAATTCTGTGTCGATTACAAATAAAATTAGGAAATAAGTAATTGTTGTATGGAACAGTCTGTCCCGCGTTGAATTATCGATATGTATGTATAAAGATGCAATATAAATGTACATGATGACTTTGATATTTTCCTTTTCTTCCTCCCCCGTCTTCTCTCATGAAGTGAAGTTTCCGCTTATAGGTGGTTAGCCAGAAAGACTCCTTGCTGCCCCCCTTATTTTTGGGAGGGTGTGAAAAAAGATCTCAGCTTGCTTCCTGGCTTCGGTAATATGGTGAACTTTACGCATACTCGGATTTTCTAAGTGTTGCTGGTACGCACAGGAGTGGTTTGCAGTATCTCTCTCCATCTTTATTTATGGGAGGAACAGCGGTGGTCAAACATTTCTGGCTAGCAGCCACCTGCGTTCCCATGAGAAAAGAAATTGTTAGAAGTCAGGGTAGTATCGGATGTCGCATTTGGAAAACGTTCCCTCGTTTGCGTAAGGTGATAAATTAGGGTCTGGAACCCCGCCCTCTCCATGTTATGTCATAAGACGCGAGCGTTAGTAGGCGGCGTGAGCATTTCTTCATGGTGTGGCAGGTGAAACGCTGGAGAAATTTTTTTTTGTCCTTTGGTTTGTGTGTGGACGGTTGCGTTTTTGCACACACCAGCCGGGTGGAGGCAATCTGATAGGAAGAACGTAGCGTTGAGGTAGAGGGCACTGGCGTGCTCCCGAATCCTTCGGAAAAGACGTGTGAGGTGAATTTTTTAAGACACTTTTCGATTTTGGTTTTCTGCTAAGGCCGAGTCTTCAGAAGAAAAAGAAAATTATGTTGTCCCAGAGGGACCTCTAACCTTCTGAAATTCCTTTAGCCTTGCCGGGAATTGGAAGGTGAACGACGGTTAAAAGGAAACCCCCAAAAAACCTTGGCGCAGCATAGGATCAATAAAAATGTATTAGCTCCATGACTCCATGCTGCCAGAGTGTAACCAAAGCGTCGATTCTTCGAAGAGCCTGCTTAACTAAGCGACCGGGGCAAGTTCAACATTCATCCCGTCCTACCGACGCACCACTCCAAAAGGGTTACCACTCTGGAATGTGCGCTAAGCGACCGAAAGGTGAACTGCTGCTGTACCACCAGTTACCCGCCTTTTGGAGGTAATCAGCAGTACATTTCCCGTACTATTGGTGTCAGAATATGTCCGTTGCTGGTCTTCTGCTAGTGCCACTACAGTAATACTACAGTTCAGTACTTTTGAAGGACCCCCTTCTTCAGAGCCAAGAGGTGAACTCATGAAATGGTACGCTGAACTCAGGAACCGGTAAGCTGCAACTTTTAAATCATCCTCGTCACACCGAACGTTTAACATTCTAGCCAGCCATGTTGGCCCGACGGATATCGACTATTTTCTCACTACGAGACTTTCTTTTCTTTTACCACCTTCCTATTTGAAAAAACAAACGAACAAACAACTAAACTAATTATTAGACCTATGTAAACTAAACAAAAACATATTTTGTTCTTGGAGTTACTCCCAAGAATGACAGTTCTGTTTGTCAGGTCAGAATAAAATTGCCTGAATATCATCATCATCATCATCATCATTGTAAACCGTTATCAATCCAATGCTGGACGAAGGTCTCCTCAAGTTTCCTCCACAACGGTCTGCCTAGTGCCAGTCTCCTCCATGTCACTCCTGCATACTTTCGAATTTCATCCACCCATCTCCCATTTGGTCTTCTTCTGGGTCTTTTCCTGTCCCTTGGAATCCAATCTAAAATTTCGGCTGTCCATCGATGATCTGTCCTTCTGACAGTATGTTCAGCCCATTGCCATTTCAGGGATTTAACTCTCATCACGATGTCTTCCACTCTTGTCATTTTTCGGATCCACGAGTTCCTCTTCTTATCTATCCTGGTTACACGAAGCATGCACCTCTCCATGCTATTTGAGTTGTCTGCAGCATTTGTATGTCTCTTTTAGTTAAGGTCCACGTCTCTGCACCATACGTAGGCACTGGAAGGATGCATTGATCAAACACTTTTCTTTTAAGACATAATGGCATATAGTTCTTGAAAATTATGCTGCTTCTTCCAAAAGATCTCCAGGCAAGTTTTGAACGCCGATTAATTTCTTCATCAATGTGACCCTCACTTGATATCTGCTGTCCAAGATAAACGTACGTATCTGTTATCTCCAGCTTTTCTCCATCAATCGATAAATCTTCATTTCTTGTAAAAGCATTGAACATCATTTTTGTATTCTGAAAGTTCATTTTTAATGTCACTTCTTTACTCTTGTCAGCAAGTTCCTGGATCATACTCTGCAGCTCTGATGGGGTAGTTGCAAAAATGACTACGTAATCAGCGAAACGAAGGTGGGTTAGATAATCCCCATTAATCTTTATCCCCTTGTTTTCCCAGCTCAGCGACTGAAAGACACCCTTCAATGTGGCATTAAAGAGCTTTGGAGATATGGTGTCACCTTGTCTCACTCTCTTTCCAATTTTTATGTGTGTTGTATTTTCAAACAGCCGAATCTTTGCACTTGCATTTTCATAGATGTTATTAATAATGTTAATGTATGCATCTTCAATACCACAGGAGTTCAGAGCCATTGTAACTTCTGATGGTTTCACCGAATCAAAGACTTTTTCATAATCGATAAAAGCCATGCACAGAGTAAGTTCATATTCCCTCGCTCTTTCAAGTAGTTCTCTCAGTACGTGGATATGATCTTTTGTGCTGTAGCCTCTCCTAAATCCAGCTTGTTCTCTCGGTTGGGCCATGTCCAGTGTTACCTTCAAGCGGTGTGAAAGAACTTTAGTGAATATTTTGTAAACCACTGATAGGAGGCTAATAGGTCTGTAGTTCCCTAGAACCTCAATGTCACCTTTTTTATGTAGCAGAATCATTCTAGCGGTGTTCCAATCCTCAGGAATCTTCCCCTCATTAAGGCATCGAGTGAAAATTTGGGCGAGTACTGTTTCAATTTCTCCACTTGCTTCTTGTATGATGTCTACAGTAATTCCATCTTCTCCTGGAGCTTTCCCCCGCTTCATGTTCTTAATTGCATGTGCAACTTCTGCTGGGAGGACTGGAGGATCTCTGGCACTGGTACCTTTCATGATGTCTAGAGTACATGTATCATCCATTTTATATAATTTGGAGTAGAAATCTTTCACTCTTGTTAAAATTTTGCCTCAATTTCGTGTTACAGAACTATCTTCATTTCTCAGTGCCATAATCTGTTTTCTTCACTTACTGAGATGTCCCTTTGCTATCTTTAGGCTTTGGTTGTTTCCAACTGCTTTCCTCACTTGTTCACAGTTGAATTTCCTTACGTCTTCAGTGATGCTTTTTCGTATTGTCTTGCATAGCTCTATATATTCCACTTTGGAAGTCACATCTTCTTTAGTTGTCCTCATCTCTCTTCTTTTTTGCATCAACATTTTGGGTTTTCCTGATACTTTGTTTACATGTAACTTGTTCTTAGACGCAGCTAATTTTATTGCTGTTTCCATAAGAGCATTGGTTAGTTTTCTGTTAACTTTAGAAATATCCACTTCTTCCAATGTTAGGTCTTCTAAAGCAGAGAATCTGTTCTTCAGTTCCAACTTGAAGGTATTATGTTGTTTTTTAAGGTTGGTTATGTCAAAAGATTTTGTTTGTCTTATGAGCTTGCCACGTTCAAGTTTAGTGTTGAGGTGCATCTTACATCTCACCAATCTATGGTCATTATCTGTGTTGAACTTGTTTAGCACACTGCAGTCTTCTATGACGATTTTTTTGTTACACATAATACAATCAATTTCACTTGTCGTCCCATTTGGATGTATCCATGTCCATTTCCTGTGTGGCTTTTTTCTTGAAAAAGGAGCTCAAGGTGAAAAACCCTTCTGCCTCTGCAAACTCAACGAGAGTATTTCCAAGCTGGTTTCTGTTGCCTTGACCGAATTTACCTACTGAAGTTTCATTCTGTTGCCGTCGCCCTATTTTTGCATTGAATTTCCCAATATTATCTTCACGTGCTGCTTACTTTTATTATTTAGATGAGGAATTTCCTCATAAAATTCTTCAAATTCTTCTTCAGGATAACTTGTGGTGGGTGCATAAGTTTGAATAATCTGAGCCTGGTATCTTTTCGAGAGTTGGATAACGGGTCGTGCAGCTCTGTCAGAGGAACTTTTAACTTCTACAACTTTGTCCTTCCGTTTCTTGTTTATTATAAATCCAACACCACTAGTTCTGCCAGTATCTGTCCCACGATAGTAGAAGGGATGTCCACTTTTCAGTTCATTGAGATCTTCTCCGTTTCTCCTTACCTCACTTAGCCAGACAATGTCGCACTTGATACTTTGTTATTCCTCTTGAAATTCAAGAAGCCTTGAATCAGAAGATAGGGAGCGTCCATTATACGTAGCCAAGGTCAGCATCAGATGGCCGCCTAGTCCGGTCCTCCGGGGATTCTTAGCACCCTCTGCCTTCATGTCGCACTGGCCGCTGCCTTGGCAAGGTACATTCCAGCTGCCGGAGACTGAGGGCCAAGATTTAAGGTGTAGAGTCATTTTGGAGGGGTTTGACCATAACTCACCATGCTGGGCAAGCGGGTTTGTGAGTGTGGGATAGTATTTTCTCTAATCCCGATGGTATAGTTATACCGCTATTGGCGGTCGTCAGAGCCCCTTTAGTGGGAACAGGATGCACCACGAGAAGACGGGGTTGACATTTGTTAAGAAGAGGCTGTGATGTTACGCATCACCTGACCTCACATCCCGCCTGAATATATATATATATATCATCATCATCATCATCATCATTGTCAACCATTATTAATCCACTGCTGGACGAAGGTCTCCCCAAGTTTCCTCCACAACGGTCTGTCTTGTGCCAGTCTCCTCCATGTCACTCCCGCATATTTACGAATTTCATCCACCCATCTCCCATGTGGTCTTTTTCTGGGTCTTTTCCTGTCCCTTGGAATCCAATCTAAAATTTCGGCTGTCCATCTATGGTCTGTCCTTCTGGCAGTATGTCCAGCCCATTGCCATTTCAGGGATTTAACTCTGATCATGATGTCTTCCACTCTCGTCATTTTTCGGATCCACGAGTTCCTCTTCTTATCTCTCCTGGTTATACCAAGCATGCACCTCTCCATGCTTCTTTGAGTTGTCTGCAGCCTTTGTATGTCTCTTTTAGTTAAGGTCCACGTCTCTGCACCATACGTAAGCACTGGAAGGATGCATTGATCAAACACTTTTCTTTTAAGACATAATGGCATATTGCTCTTGAAAATTATGCTGTTTCTTCCAAAAGCTCTCCAGGCAAGTTTTGTACGCCGATTAATTTCTTCATCAATGTGACCCTCACTTGATATCTGCTGTCCAAGATAAACATACGTATCTGTTATCTCCAGTTTTTCTCCATCAATCGATAAATCTTCATTTCTTGTAAAAGCATTGAACATCACTTTTGTCTTCTGAAAGTTCATTTTTAATCCCACTTCTTTACTCTTGTCAGCAAGTTCCTGGATCATACTCTGCAGCTCTGATGGGGTAGTTGCAAAAATGACTACGTCATCAGCAAAACGAAGGTGGGTTAGATAATCTCCATTAATCTTTATCCCTTTGTTTTCCCAGTTCAGTGATTGAAAGACATTTTCCAATGTGGCATTAAAGAGCTTCGGAGATATGGTGTCACCTTGTCTCACTCCCTTTCCAATTTTTATGTGTGTTGTATTTTCAAACAGCCGAATCTTTGCACTTGCATTTTCATAGATGTTATTAATAATATTAATGTATGCATCTTCAATACCGCAGGATTTCAGAGCCGTGGTAACTGCTGATGGTTTCACCGAATCAAAGGCTTTTTCATAATCGATAAAAGCCATGCACAATGGAAGTTCATATTCCCTCGCTCTTTCAATTAGTTCTCTCAGTACGTGGATATGATCTATTGTGCTGTAGCCACTCCTGAATCCAGCTTGTTCTCTCGGTTGAGCCATGTCCAGTGTTACCTTCAAGCGGTGTGAAAGAACTTTCGTGAAGATTTTATAAACCACTGATAGGAGGCTGATAGGTCTGTAGTTCCTGAGATCCTCAATGTCACCTTTTTTATGTAGCAGGATCATTGTAGCATTGTTCCAATCCTCAAGAATCTTCCCTTCATTAAGGCATCGAGTGAAAATTTGGGCGAGTACTGTTTCAATTTCTCCACTTGCTTCTTGTATGATGTCTATAGTAATTCCATCTTCTCCTGGAGCTTTCCCCCGCTTCATGTTCTTGATTGCATGAGCAACTTCTGCTGGGAGGACTGGAAGAACTCTGGTACCTTTCATGATGTCTGGAGTACATGTATCATCCCTTTCATATAGTTTGGAGTAGAAATCTTTCACTCTTGTCAAAATTTCGCCTCTATTTCTTGTTATAGAACCATCTTCTTTTCTCAGAGCCATAATCTGTTTTCTTCCCTTACTGAGATGTCCCTTTGCTATCTTTAGGCTTTGGTTATATATATATATATATATATATATATATTATAACCACGAGGAACTGCTGCTAAGCTCAAAATTGATGTTAGACTTCAATGTAACTCCTTACCTTAAATTAAAATCGTGATTTCCTTAATCTTTTAGTGTCTCATAACCTGAGCAGCTGAAAATTAAACTCAAAAACATAAAAATTTGGCTTTTCAACATGTTTTAGGCCTACCTGCAGCTTGCTTCTGTGGAAACCTTCTTAAATATAAAGTTAAAAATATATATTGAATACCGCTAGGAAGTATACAACATTTTTTCTAATTTTCTTTAAGGAATTGAGTGAATAAAAAAATGCTGTGTAAAAACATAAACAGAAATGTGAAATTTCTGTAACCTTCCTGGGTGTTTGTGAAAAGCAAAGCGGAAAAGCAAATTACAAAAAGAAAAAGAATTTACAACCACTCATTAAATTGTTTATCAATAAATGCAGACCGAATGCTCTTTCTACAAAACTGAATTCTTGAGTTTTATATTGTGTTGTGTGATTAATATATGTTAGCCAACAGCATGTGTCCACATTACCTTAGACTAGTGGGTGGATCGGATTTAGGGCTCTGGCCATTTATTTTGCACGTCACAAATAGCAATAGTCCTTGAATTACGCAATTTTTTGTTTGTTTTTGTTTTGTTTTTCGACCATAAAAATGAAATAACTCTCTTGTACTGCGACAACTAATTTCTTGTTATTGTCATCAGTTGTGGGAACAAATTAGGCTTTCATATAGATATACCTGTAAGTTTTGCTTGTATCCTTTAATATCCATATTCTGAGGGAAAGGGTTAAAATTTGAATTTAAATTTGCATCTGCCTACTTTAATGCAACTTAGTCTCCTCCCATCCACACAACAGATATATATTTGCGTCAAAAACGGTCTGCTTGTATTTACACTGCTGGCCACCCAAAATGCAACACCAAGAAGGACAGGAGATAGCAAATGCAGATTTACTGGACACATAACAACAGACACAAAGATGAAACGATTGACCTTGCAGGCCCGTGCGACTTGCAGAACACGCAGCCATCAATAGTTCGTGTGGACCCCATGGCTGGCAATAACGGCCGCTACATGCCGCGGCATCGAACGAAAGAGGCTTTGGATTAGGGCTTGGGGTATGTCGGTCCAGGGTGCTTCCACACGTTGCCACAGTTCATGACGGGTGGTGCTTGCCGGGACACTCGGTTGCCGATCAGCGACCAGACGTGTTCCATGAGCGACGTATCGGGAGAACAGGCGGGCCACGTCAGCAGTGACACCTGGTGGGCCGTGAAGAATTGTTGCACGATGCGTGCCACGTGCGGGCGCGCATTCTCCTGTTGAAACCTTACCGCTGGCAGGTCCTGCAGGTAAGGGAGGAAGACAGGCTAAAAATTGTCGGAGACGTAGCGGTGGCTGTTGAGTGTACCGGCGATGCGTACCAGAGGGGTACAGGTGTCATATGAAATTGCGCCCCAAACTATAACGCCAGGCTACGGATCGGTATGGCAATGCATAATGCAGGCGTCATACAGTATCTAGCCGCGGTACCGCCAAACGTTGATCCGACCATTGTGGTGTTGCAGGCAGAAGCGGGATGCGTCGCATAAGACAATGACGTGCCATTCCGAAGTCTAGCTGCGACGTTCAACGCCCCACTGTCGCCGCACTGGCCGGTGGTGTAACATTAATGGTAATCGAAGCAATGGGCACCGTGCAACTAGTCCCCGCTCCTGCAGACGACGTCAAACGGTACGTGCTGCCACAGGTTGTTGCGCAACACACCCTAATTACTGCGCTAACGTTCGTCATGTGGCGGTGCAAGCTCTCAATGCCCGCCGCACAACATGCCGGTCCTCTCGTTCGCTGGTGTTTCCCTGTGCGGCAATCGCTCACGTCGGCCTGTCCGTCCCTCCTGCACCCACCGAATCCATATTCGCCTCACTGTGGCTGGATGTCGTCCCACAGGGTCACCGATGTCTTGGTACGATAAACCGCTCTCGCGATAAGCCACTATTCGTCCTCTGTCGAACTCCAAACGTACTGGAATGACTGCCGTATTCTGCGACGAGGCATTAGGAAACTTCCCACGCACAGGTCCGGTAGCACAACACACTTCCACTACTTACACCCCGCCTTCTGTTCACCCTTCTTATAGTGCTTCTCGGTGGCGTGCCGGGTGCACATGATTTGCATATGCCCTGCAATGCTAATCGTTCGTATGTCTTCTCGCAGGCATCGCATGCTGCGAAGTTCAGGCCAATCGGATGCTTCCTTCTTGGTGTTGCATTTCGGGTGGCCAGCAGTGTATTTAACATAAATAATGTCAGGAATAATAAACTGCAAAGAGAAGTTACGTCGTACGACCTCATCGTACCCCATGACTATTTTTGCAATTCTTCACTGTCCTATCACTATGGCTCTTAGACCTATGCAGACGAACTTTCGGGTTGTGCGTATAAATTAGTGGTTTCCGTATAAGCATGCGACAATCAATACCGATATATTTCAATTACTGAGCATAGCTACGGAGATATGACTCGGGGACATATTTAGTCCAATGCTTCAGTCAGTTTTTGCATGGAGGAAGTCCTGATTCCCCCTGAAAACCTTATCAGAAAACGACGATCTCGTTCTTGATAGGTTGTCATTCCACCACAGTAACGCCTTTTAGAAGAGCGGTGTGAGTTTTTCTTTCCACTGATCAAAGACCCGGGATATATCTACCTTACGAGTAAACAGTACGCTCTGCTGTTTTCAAAATCATCGCGCGTGACTGACGGGCACGAACAATAAGCTCTTTATCGAAATTCGATAAATCCTCTATGGTCACCACTGCTGACCGGCACTGAAGATCAGCAATGTTAAATAGTTGCCTACATCAGGTGGTAACGCACTTCACAAGGGATTCTGTTTATACGCTACTTAAGAGACATTTACGTACATCTGTATAAAGGTTTCCACTTCAGGGGTCTGTGTGTGTCATTTAAGACTGACGAACATATTGTTGGCTTCAAGCAACGTTCTGGAATTAATTTTTTTAAAACTTTGGAGATAACTTCATTATTTACCAACAGAAGTTAATACTCAGCTTCAGAATTTGCTATTTTATTTCTTTCAGCAATTTGTTCTAAAACATATTGTATTTACAACATGGCGAATTTAATAATATTTTTCCCACTTTATCATTAATATCGCCTCCAGCAGCTCCTATGATTGGAGGACCTTATTTTGGGATTTATTTTAGGATACATAACGGCAGAACAGATGTCAAATGACTTCTGCAAATGAGTATGATGTTCGCATAACATTTGTTACGCTTGAAACCATTTGTTTGTTTACGAATTTTTGTAGTGCAGTGTATTGAGTCTCATTTCTGGAAAATAGCTACTTCCCCATCAAGAATATTTCCTGAACGTACCAAATTTTATATTTGAACATTTGTTCAAGTAAAGTTTCCCTTCCAAACTCTAAGAAAACATTTCAGCTTCTCAAGTTTCCTTCATCATCGCAATTACCATTAAAATTTACTGCGTTGGAATACCACCATCCAAATTTACTGCGTTGGAATACCAACATCCAAATTTACTGCGTTGGCAAGTTAGCCGATATTTATTCACTAAACTTAAAATTCAACATTAGCTAGCAATTTCTTGTCAGAAATTTTACATATGCGATATTTGTGAGTAATTACTGAAAATTCGACAACTTTAACAGATATCAAACAAAGCAAATAATTACTCCGTTTACTTTTCATGCTTGCATCTTCTAGCTGTAACTGATCATGCTGAATCTAAAAGTTGCTCATTTAAAAAAATCGAAATGAAATGTTTTCCTTTCAAAGAGTAACAGAAAAATGAAATAAATTTATAAATAAATAAATATCATATCGAGATATATTTCATCGTACTTCAAAGAGACTTTCGGTCCTACGATGGAAATTTCAGTGGCGTACTGTCACCAAAATTTGATGAAATTATGAATTTGTATTTCTAGAAACGCAATTTAAAAACCGAGCAGAAATAATATTTTTGTTGTTAAAATAATAATAGGTTTTTTCAGTTTATTGAGTCGTTAAATCGATTTCACATAAAACTATTTTCTATCGCAATGAGCTTATTGCTTGGATCATAAGTTTTCGTCTTGATCGTTTTGTAATATCTTAATATTTGCTTTATGTAAGCACAGAAGTGAGGTACAACGGAAATATATTCTATTTCGTCTTATTAAGTTTGAAATAACAATTTGTGTAATATATACATTCACACAGAACGTAGTGTCAGATGGTTCATAACGCCATCCACAAACACGTACATTCTCCAAAACCAAAAAGAAGACCTGGAATTTAAAATTTTTACACCCGCAGAAACTAAACACACAGGCGAACTTACGAAAACTCTCAGAAATTTGTATTTCTCTTTCACAGAAGATTATATAATATCTTTAGCAATTTGGAAATTTAGGGAAAACAGATACTTAGAAAAATTAGGTTAAACCTTCGACCATATATACAATATAATGATAGATCGCCCACTAGTAATGGCTGCTACTGAATAACCGTGCACCCTACATGAGAACCGACAGATCACGTGACATTAGGAACAAGTGCACTCGTTCTAAACTGTTTCAATGCCTTCCTACGGCCTGACAGATTACTTTTTAATATTACCACTTAGTAAATCATCTAATTTACAAGTGTGGTTTTCAGGAATGGCGAAACTAAGAATGTATGTTTATTACCAAATTGCCGTTTATGAAAATAAATACGCCGCCCCGGTGGAGCAGTGGTCTAAGGCGTTGGCCTCTGATCATTCGTCCGTAAGGGGTCCGGGTTCGAATCCCGGTCAGGCATGGATGTTGTGTTTGTCTTACGGCACTGGCTCTTTCCCTTCCCTGGAACCAGTGACACTAAATTAGGGACGGGCGACTGCTTATAGCCCATTGAGTTGCTCACGGTGGTCGTTAAACCTCCAATCAAAAAAAAAAAAAAAAAAAAAAAAAAAAAATAAATAAATACTGGTAAGAGTGTGTTTCTTAAGAATAATGAACCCAAAGATAAAATCATTACAAGGCTGTCATTTGAAAAAATCTAATGAAAACGTGTTGATGTTACAGGGTGAGTCATTGATCAAGGAGGTCTTTGTTTCGTATGTGCTCTTGAGTGAACAGGCTGCGTTTGTAGTTGATACTTCATGTCAATTGTTGTTCTCATTAATAATATATGATACAGAGCTACAGTATTCAAAATGTATTACATATAATGTGAAAAATCTTGATGTGCACAGTAAAAGCCAAAAATTATACGGCAATGACATTGTTCTACTCTGAGTAAGTTTACTTAAAATATGTATGTCCATAGGTAAGCTTGATTACAGTCCGTGATTAGAATATTGCGATGAATTTCAGTGAAAAATTTAAAACACATAGATTCATTATTTATCGTGAATGAATATATTATTTTGTTAATAGGCACACGGCTCCTAGATGGTGAATTGAAACTCTGTATTGAAAGTTTCTTCCCGTATATGATATCCACTTCTGCAAATACGAAATACTTAGGTAGAAAGAATGGTCCGCCTTACTAACCATAATAAATATCTGCGAAAAATTGGAATCATTTTTATTATAAATGGAATCATTTTTATTATAAATCTGTTTAATGATTTTTTTGTTTTTCACCGGTAGAAATTAGTAAAATGAATGTCTTAATATTTTTACATAAGATGGATTAAAATATTCCTTTTTTAAAAAGCCAAAAAAAAAAATGGAAGTTATTCGCCGTCTATCGTTATGTATCGTCGTAGGGCTAAGATCATTTTCTTCAGAAAAGGCGAACACGCCACGAGTTGTGCGCTGGCTCCGGTCCCTATTGGGTCATCGGTGCTTTGTTCGTCATGGTCAGTGGCTATGCCCTATATTTGTAATCAGGGATTCTGAGATGCTAAAGTCTGGTTTCTTTTATGATTTCGTTACAAGCATGGTAAACAAACTGCCCGTCAAAGTAAATATTTAGATATGCTGAAAATTGTGTCACTTAATGAGTAAACTGCTGTTCAGGTTAAGCAGCACTTTCTTTTGGATACCACGCCTATTAAACAGCTGCGATTACAAATTAATGATAAAAATTACAAAAAAATTGTCAAACATTTTCATGTGCCTTAATTTCCAATAATAAAAGCGGTCACATTTAGAATGCGTAACTAAAAAAAGAAAATCAACTATAAGACTGAGTAACGAAACTGTATTATCTCTGATATTATTTATAGTATAAGCAATGATTGCAAAGCAGAAATGCATTCCTTAATTCTTGTGCCTACCAAAAGGCGTCGTAAAATTTCAAGATGCTAAAAGTTCTGAAAAATATGTAAACGGTATTAATATATAATTTGGTTTTTCCAAAATAATACCCGAATTCTTTAATTTGTACAATTGTTTCGACAATTACACGTGGTTTCCTTAAGATACTATTGAGTAACTACTGCCTTCCAAAAATTAAATGCCGCCCCGGTGGCGCAGTGGTCTAAGCGATGGCTTCTGATCATTCGTCCGTAAGGGGCCCGGGTTCGAATCCCGGTGAGGCTTGGATATTGTGTTTGTCTTACGGCACTGGCTGCCTCCCTTCCCTGAAACCAGTGACCCTACATTAGGGACGGCCGACTGCTTATAGACCATTAAGTTGCTTAAAGTGGTCGTTAAACCTCCAATCAAAAAAAAAAAATTAAGTATGTTATTATATGACTGTTGCCTTTGTGTTTAGTGATAAGATAATTTTTCTGTTAAGACATTAAAGTTGGTTGTATTTCAACATCCCTTAATATTATCAAAAATTAAATATGTTCGTATATGAATGTTTTCAAGAATGGCGAAACTAAGATTATATGTTTATTACTAAATTGCCGTTCTTTGTGTTTAGTGATAAGATAATTTTTTTGTTAACACATTAAAGTTGGTTGTATTTCAACATCCCTTTTCGTTAGAACGGGTAAATTGATTTCAACAAACAGAAACCACATGACAAACTTATATGATTTAATTTTAAACACCGAATGAAATGAATACTTCCTCGTACATGTCATTTCTATGTTACTACTAAAATGGAGATCCATGAAGAATGGTTATAAAGGACTTTCTCTTTTGTCCTGCAGTTAAGGCAACGTATTTTCTCTAATGTTTCTCCTGCCCAGAATTTTGGAGATATGGGCGTTATCAACCATAAAAGCGCGGAAAACGGGGAACATCCAACAATGCTCATCTTGAATGAGCTGAACTATCACAGCCATTTTTTCATGATTCTTAGTCTACTCACAGCACATTGTACCTATTCTGAAGAATGTCACACTGATTTGACGTTCTCCTACCTCATGCTTCTGGGCAACCTGCAGAGATTGTCTAGCATTGCTTCATTACATTCAAATGATAAAAGGTGGTTACGTCAGAATATAAATAAGATTCCACAGAGTAAAAACTTCTAAAAATATGGTTTACGTAAAATAATTAATGTGAGAGGTGAAACGCTGTCATATTTTCGTCGATTGATCGAAACCAAGACTTGTATTTCTACGAATATCTATTTTGCATTGAAGTAAAACTAAATATACGTACACAAAAGAAAAAGTCAGAAATGTAGATCAATAAAACAACTTTGGAATTAAATGTAACTGAAAGTTTATTAGCTGACTTGAATTACCAAGTAAATAATAATTCATTGCGTAGTAACAGTGTGTTTTGCATTCCTTTGGGCAGTGCGGCGCATGTTTCTGTAGAGATTGCTAATTTCGTTTTTAGTAGATATGAAATTTACGTGCGTTTTCTTTCAGGAAATCATTCATTTTTTTGAAATATTATTGTATTTAAATCTGTTTTAAAAACGTATTGTATTATAAGTTTTCCAACTCAAATTAACTTTCGAAAGACTGTATCCTGACACACTTTTATTAATACTAATATCGAGAAATGAAATTTCTGTTTTCGTTAAAGTTTACAAAAATCCAGTAAGGACACTATTTTTCATGTACTTCGATCTTTGCACAGAAAAAACTATTCAGCTAAACCCTGTTTTGTTTACTTGAATGATTTAGACCCTTATTTAAAACAAATAATATATAATTTTCTTTTATTTAAACAAATAAATGTAATTTCTTTTTCTTAATTTTATTAAACGTGATATATGCATTTGCTTTTTCCCTTTTACGCAGTCGTGAAGACATCTAAATTTTGTTCTATTTGCAGAGTTAAAACGAGAAGCATTACATTTGTTTACATCACAGAGTGAATTGCCGAGTGATATTTTTGTCGAAGTTTAGCGACTACCGGGAGCAACTCAATGGGCTATAAGCAGTCGCTAGTCCCTAACTTAGAGCGACTGGTTCAAGAGAAAGGAAAGAGTCATTCCCGGAAAACAAACTCGACATCGAGGTCTCACAGGAATAAAACCACGTAGCCATCACGGACTCGGACGAATGGTCATTTGCCAGCGCTTAGGCCACTGCGTCATCGTGGTAGCCTACCAAGTGATAAAATATTCTGCAATGAACAATTAACAAATTCCATAAGTTATAGAGGTTTTTATTTCAATAAAATTGATGCTGACAAACCCTATAAATTCGGGAACGAAAAAAGGAAAACTAGTACAGAGTAATATTAAAAAAAATGGAATCGGGAAATTCCATTATTTGATACCTCATCCCATTTTTTGAGGCATTTCCAGCAGACGAAAACATAAAATAAAAAGAAAATTTAACACATTTTTTTTTTGCCTTCTTTTGGGTTTCAACATTACGAATAGTATGATACTTTTTGCTAAGATCTGTTTTAAACGAAATGAATTGGAACGTCGCCCGTGAACACTTCTCCGGACATCGTCGACCTACCTTATTAATGCTCTTGAGGTATTTTTAAAGTAATATCCTTCGGAACTCTCCAATCTCTAGAAAAAAACCTTCAATATAAGAGTGGAATCTATCGGACCAGCAAAGGGTGGACAAACTCGATGTTAATTACTTTCCTAGAACAAGAAAAACTAGGAGTCAGCATATTTTTGCTGAGATAGTATACGAATGGATAGGGGTTTAAATACCCGATAACAGTATCCATAGCTTGAACACTCTAAATGGTTTTCATTCAGTGGTACTTAGTAGCACCTGTTTTGAAACATTCTGAAAACATTTAACGCTCTTGAACAACTTAAACATAGTATTTTACATTTTTTTACCAAGTAATGTACTCCAGATATTTGCAAATGCAATTCATTTAAACTCTAGGGGGTGAGTTTTTAACTAAAATTAAAAATTTCACCATAAATTTATCTCAGTTAAAGTAATCTATCTCTTCCTTAAATTAATTGAACAAGTATTTCATGATTGCCTTTATTTCAGACAAACTCGAGTTTCACATTTGCGATGTACGCTTTCTGTGCAAGCAGGATTTTCAGCCTAGTATTTCATGAAAAACAAAATTTGAATTTTTATCCCGTGTAATGTATAGAAATAAATAATAAAACTAGGCAAAAATTGATCTGTATTCAGGACGCATGTGCGTAACGGTGTATCTAACAAACCTCGAACTGGAATCGTCAATAATTGTATTTCATGTGTAAGGACTGTCTGCGGAAACCGCTAGATTTTAAACTCAATTTGTAATTTGTTCTTTGTAGAGATCTTAGTGCATTTTTAACCTTATTAGCCTTCATTATCATTTTATGAATATGAGGTAGCCATTTTAATTGTTTGCCCATAATAAAACTTAGATACTTAATTTGATTGTTCCATAATATTTTTCTACCTCCTACAATCAGTTTTATTCTAGGTATACGGTTCACAAACCTCTCAGTAAATAAGTTGGCTTGTGATTTAACTGGATTCATTTTAATGTTCCACGTTTCAAAATATTTTTCAATGGTTGGTATAAATTCCTGAAGCTTATTTTATTAGAGTGATACGTTTAAGGAAGTACTTAGAATTGCCGTGCCATCTGCATAAAGTGAAGTAAGAATTTTATTGTCTATTATTTTGTTAGTTTTATCTTTAGGAAATCAGAAGTAAACATGTTATAAAACAATCGCCCAAGAACAGAGCCTTGAGGCACACCAGCTTTTATTTTGTGAAATTTTGATTTAGTATCATTATAGTGAACTTGGAATTTCCGATTTCTCAAGTATGATCTTAAAATTAACACCATATAAGGAACTTTTTTACTATAAGTTTATATAGCAAGGATTTGTGACAGACTTTATCAAACGCCTTTGATATATCTAAAAAGAGTGCTTTAGTACATTTAAAGTTATTGTATTCTTTGCTTATTTTCTCTACAACTCTGGATACCTGATGTTGACAAGAGTGTTTTTTTATAATCCACATTGTTCAGGCGGCACAAGTTTATTGTCCTGGCAAGTTTTATTTATTTCCTCAGCAATTATTTTTTTCAAATATTTTGCCAAGTGTGGATCAGAGGGAAATGGGTCTATGGTTTTGCGGATTAGTGAGATCGCAGTTTTGCTTTACGAATTAGCGTTATTTATACGTTTTTCCGTGGGACAAGGAAGTAGTTCAGTTTTAGGGCTCCATTACAAAAGTGGTTAAGCACTTATAGAAATGTTTATGGTACCCTTTTTAATATGGCATCATTAATATTATCTAATCCTGGTGCTCTTTTTATTCTTTAATTTCTGGATTACATTTTTGACCTGTGAGATAGTTATATTGTGCCTGTTTACTTCATGCTCAATGTCAGATTTTAGTGTCCCATTTTTACTGGCAAAGCATTCTTTTAATGTTCTCTTAACATAAAGAAATGTCTTCAGTAAGTTATTATCAATTAAGGAGACTTAAATTTTAAGTGACTTAACAAAGATGATGGTCTTTTCCACATTTGTTTATGCTGCATTACCTTTCTCGGTAATTAGTGGCTTTTTTACTATTTTATTATTCCTATTTTTAAATGATCTTATAATTTTCCAGACAAAAGGCTTACTGTTCTGGTTAAGTTTCTCAGTAAGTTCATTCCATGTTTTATTAATATGCTGACTTATGAGCTTGTTCTTTAAATTATTTAATTGAAATTAATTTTTCTCCACATTTGTTCTATGTTTAATCCAAGTTCTCCCACCTGAGTTATTACCCATAATAAATTGTTGATGTGAGGAGCGAGATAATAAGGATTATTAATTGGTATAGCCACTTGACTACAACCATTCATCACTATTTTAATGCAATCAGTGAATTGGGAAATTAATTTGTTAGCTCCTTACGATTTGAGCAATCTATTAATTAAGGTGAAATGCTTTCAGCTATTTTTGGAGTATATTCTTTGATTCCACTTTTTCGGAATTTTAAAATTCATATATATTTAATTTCTGATATAATACTGGAAGCTAAACTCAATATGTGACAAATATTTCGAAGTAAAAATATCATAGTTAGGTGATAAGACATTTATAACGAAGAACAGTACACCAATTAAGTAATAAATAGTAACACTGTACTAGTGATCCGATTTATTGGCGTAGAAAATAAACGCACAAGCGTTTCCAAGCTTTCGCACATCAACCAGATCGCTTTTTCAAGGAAGTTAGGCAGATACTGCAAACTGAAAAATAGGACGCTTAACAATTTCAACGCGGGAACTTGACAATAAATAGATGCGACGTTATATTCATTTAAAGATACGAGGCATCACGTTGGTTGCACGCGAGATACTGTTAGAGAAAAGGCGTTACTTGATGAATTGGTTCCAAATTCGTGGTAACTCGAGCGAGACACAATCATTACAAGTATCGCTGTTGGTAATAATCTCCAAGGTTTTTCGAATGGCTGTACATTTACGGGAAGAGTAGCAAGCTAATTTCTTTATATCATCCCACATGGGTGTAGCTGACGTGAATTTGACTTCTCTGGATAGTGCCGTGGTTACGTTACCGTATTTTGTGTCCCTTTTATGTTCGTTGACTCTGATTCCAAACGAACGCTTGGTCCTTCCAATGTAGTAGCGTTTAGAGCCGTTCGGATACTGTAGGGGGACCGCATAAATGCCTGCTTTGCAGGAGAGAGATGGTTTTTCACTATTTCTCTTTAGTATAGATTATTTTCTGAATAACCTGATAATTAGAATTATGAGTGAACTATCAATTAGCATTATTAGTAAACTTCATACCGGACCACCAGATTTTGTTAATCAGTGGTACACAAAAATCTTTACTTTCCCACGGGTGGAAAAAAAAGGGTAAATCCTCCGAAAGTGGCTCAAAAGTAGTTTCTAAAGCGACGATAGATGGCGACACGTTATCGCTAAATTGTGAAGCGTAGCGTAACGTTATGAAATAGGCAAAGGAAGGGAATAATATGGATTTTAGGTGGCTCTTAAAAGGGCCTTTATGAATGTACATTCTTGCATATGTGTAAAATATTTATTACGACGGAAGAGTGAGTTTTCCTCATGAATCTGAAATTGTCTACTTAGCAGAATAAAAGCCAGAAAACCTTTATATGCTGGGGAAGAACTGCCTGATCGCACGAATCAGGACTTCAAAGCAATGTTCTGAGGAAATTGGGCAATTCCGTCGGAATAAATATTCCATAATGCGGTCTGCCAAGTACATTTTGTGGTTGCCCTGTGTTAACTTATGCTTAGGGGGACGCTAATTGCTCTCCACTCCTTGTGTATGCGCCCCTGTGATGGGATCAATGAAGTTGAGGGAGTGGTTGACTGTGAAATTTGCGTAGCCAGAGCGCCATCTATCGGAGCGGGCCACTTTCGGAAGGTTAGCCAAAAAAAGCTTGTCCTTAATGACTAGCTCTGAAAAAGGGAACCATTGATTTTTGTGTATAATGGAGGGGGCCCTCTCTCCATTTATACTTAGTGAGCAATCAGACTGTGAAGTTAGAGTTCACTGTAAACTGAGCCCTGTGGCACAGATTGGGGCGGGGTCAGGCCTTTTTGTAGTTTAGAGAACAAAGCAACGGGATGGGCCAAGTCGTAATGGTAAAGAAGAAAGAAATTTATCGCAATGGTAAAGAAGAAAGAAATTCCTGGATTTCCTGGTGTGTTAAACTCTTTCGAAGGTTTTACTTACTTCCATGACAGCCCAGGGCGTCGTAAGAAAAGCAACAAGAAGCATGCACAGTGTTTTCACCAATCTAAAGTTAAGATGGTAAAACCGTTTTGGGGCTTGTTGACAGCAAAAGATTTGCCACACTCCGTGAGTGTTGTGTAGAATGGGGGGGGACAGAGGGTGTCTGCAGGGTGTTTTTCTATGACGGTGGGACGACATGGATTTTTTCTCCTATCCCCAATCTGGTCTTTTGTAGTGTTACAGCTTACTAGTTCAGAGAAATGGATATTCTGAATGCGTTTAGTCTTCCTTTTTTCTCTCTTTTTAAAGTTTATGGCTGTCTACTTTCCTTGAAAAAGCCATCTGGTTGATGTGCGAAAGCTTGGAAACTTTGATTTATATTCTAAACCAAGACATTTGGATCACTAGTACTATTTTAATTGTAATTGGTGTACAGTTCCTTGTTATTAATTAGTTATATTTTTTGGTAATTGTTAAAGTTTAGTTAATATTTTTAGGCTTACTACATTCAACTTAAAATTTTCAATAATATCCCATTTCATTACTTAATTTTCACATTTTCATAAAATACAATGGAAAAACAAAATGATACCAAATGGCACATCACAAACCGAACCAAGCCTAAGTAAGAGAGGCAATTGATGGGCCCCGGCTGAATGTCTGATATTTGAAACGGGCTGGGCCTTAAATGCCCGTGCTTGGCCTAGGCTCACCAAATTAGGCCCTTGCAGACCTCTAGAGGAGGGGTATTTTTGTTTACGTCTGGTGGTGCCTAGGAAAATCAAATCCTATTTCTAGATGAAATTGACCCAGTAACCTCCGATATGGTATCCTAGTGCCTTAACTATGTTTTATAAAGATTTGACCACGTGCAAATTTGAATAGTTAGAGCAATCTGTTCCTTTTTATAATGTAAACTTAGCAGGGGTCGCACTGCCGATTGCCATCTTAGCAATTTGCGCAAAACGAATTCATTTTGGTGATGGAAAAAACCTTTGGCGATTACCGTTTCATTATGTTATAACACTTTGGCGAAAAAAAAATTGAATTTGGCGACTAAATTGGCAAAGACTTTAGAAAAGCCAGTGCAATCCCTGCTTAGTATTAACATAGTTGTTATATATGTATATCCATACTTGACATATCCTAGGTGCCAGACACTTAGATTTTTGTCCCTGGCAGCAAATATTTTTTATTTCAGACTTTACAATTTCTAGTAAATAATGTAATTTGTGTTGCATAATTTGCAGATTATCTGTTAAGAAGTAATAAATTTAGGTACTGCAAATACTGGTAGAGTAAAATAATTTAAAAAAAATTGGTACAGCATTTAAGAAAATATGTGAGGGTATTGTCAGGAGAGGTGTGATTGGAAAAGTACCAAAAATGTAACAGGAAAAACGTAACACAAACGCCGCAATAGAGGACCGCCAAGAGATGCAAGATTTTTTTTTAGTTACAAGCATTCTGACATAAAATATGATGCAACGAAGTCTATATATTTGTGCATGTGGGAGTCTGTGTTGTGAGCAGCACACAGAGCTATTCCATGGCACTTAACCATTTTGCAATATCACATTCTCATTTTTTTAATTTTTTTTTTATTTTGAGACATAAAAAAAAAAGATAAATACTACAGATTTATTAGGTCTAACTAATGAACTACAGTAATGCTGCAAAACCCAGGGATATGAGTTCCTTTGTTTATTTAAAAGTAACTCAAAAGTACTTAAAAATTAGTTACTTTTTTATAAGCTGATAGTTTTTTTCTTCATCTTTGGACTTCTGAGTCAGTCATCCTGTGAATCGTGGCTTTTCTGCCGGAAATTATGGTTCATGATTAAGACGACAGATGGTGGCACATTTTCTATGGATTATATGTCACATTTTTTTCACAGCCTTGTGTATTATACACCACCGTGGATCTTAGAAAGAAACTTTGTGTGAATTTTGTGGTCTGCAGGTTACACAAAGGTAAAAGTACAGTACTTTGAATTAATATGTACAAAATATGACTTCTGCAAATAGTATTTTAATAAAATCAAAATCTTAAATTTTAATTTTTTGAGATCAGCAATGGATGAGTGGGAAAACAAAATTATGAAGCAAATTGGAACTTTGTTTTGCAAATAAGTGCTTTGGGTTAAAAAAAAAAGGAAATTGACAACAGATGTAGTTATTATTTTTTGGCTTAGCATCATCAACAGACATCATGCATTTTTTTTTACTTCATTCATCTGGCTTCTAGATCTGGAACATATTTGTCAAGTGCTGTATGTATATATATATAATATATATATATATATATATACATACATACATATATATCTCAATTCTAGTTAAAAAATTCTATACATACCTCAGTAAAATACTGGGGTAGGCATTCAAATTTTAGTATATCGAGTAGTCTACATTTGCATTAGACTTCTACACACTCACAATTACGGGCCACAGAAATTAGCTCCACTGTTACACTTTGTGCAGTGCATTTTGTTAGAATGATATAATTAAGGTGCTGTTATGTGTTTTTTAAACAACAAAAAAAAAGCTGTTCTTTTTTCAAATAACAGCATGCCCCCAAAACATCATGTTAAATTGGAGAGCTCTGAAGCAAGCATTGGGGACATTTGCACATCAAAACATTTGGCACACACAGCCTGATGCTTCCTCATGCCTCAGGGTTTTTTTTCATTTTATGTATTTGTTTGTAATAGCTCTATTTAAAAAAATTAAAATAAAAACAATTTCGAATTGCGTTTGGCCATATTTTTTGACATTCTTTAGCTGCAAAGTAGTTTGTTTTCCCTTTAATAGTAACTGATATAGATTTGTGAACTATCAGTTATATCCTCAGAGGCGGCCCCCTACCTCTGCCAGCCATGAATAACACCTGGAACAGGTGGAAAGCTCTTGAAATAAAATTATTGGTGAATAACATAGTTCAGTAATATTTTTTTTAATGTGCAGCAGAAGATAAGCAGCAGGCTGATGGCTAAAACCAAACTGTTCTATTATCATTCGGTATTTCCTTTGTGTAAAAGAACTTGCATTTCTATTTATAAAAAACGGGTAGCTATTAGTTTCCTTTAACGGCTTTGTGTAATTTACCCGAATTTCTTTATAAAACCCATGTTTTCCCATTATTTGTGGCCATATAATAGCACATGTTTCTGCAGAGCACACACTTTTGGTGTTTAAAATTGTCAAAATGAAATTTGAAAATTGGTACCTACACGCAGCGGCAACCATCATTTGCTATATAGCACATCAAGTTGTTTTCACGGCATAGGTGTCTTCTGCTACATGGAACTTCTGGTTACCAACTGATAAGCAGTGTATGGGTAAAACTCGAAGCTCCGTGTTATTGCAGCAATTTCCACGAACAACCTTGGCAAGATGGCATAATGAAGCAGAATTTCGAAAAGCTCAAAACAAAATGTAGCTGAATATACAGCCCACAAAATACGAAGCTTTTGGTGGGAAGCGAGAATCGCCCAGTCAAACTGCGCCACATAATATCGCAAATCAAAAGACTTGAAGATGATCTTTTGCACAGCAAGAATTCCCAAAGCAACCAGAACTTCCAGTATTTCATTACAGTCCCACACCCTTTCTGCAGTCGAAAGGAAATATTTACTGATTTTTAAAAGCATTGATCCTATCTTATTTAAACTTCGCAAGATCTATTCGTAAAGTAGAACAGCCATGCGTGGCAAAAAGATTAATATATAGATTAATATTCAGCTGGGAGAAACAATCCATTTTCCTGTGACCTTTGGTAGTTGAATGCTCTTTCGCTGCCCTGGTGGCGCAGTGGTCTAAGCAATGGTTTCTGATCATTTGTCCGACTTGTGTCAGAGTTCAAATCCTGATTAAGCATGGATGTTGAGTTTCTTATGGCACTGGCTCTCTCCCTTACCTGGAACCAGTGGTCCTAAATTAAGGAAGTGCGACTGCATATGGCCCATTAAGTTGCTCACAGTGGTTGTTAAACCTCCAATCAAAATAAAATTAAAGAAAAAACTCTTTCTGCTCAGCTGTAATATGACAGCGTGCGGCTCAGAGGTTTACGCATCCACAGCTGATCGGTTGGCAACCAGCAATTGAATTGCCAAGAATTACCTGTGCTGTGAAAACAACTTTACGTGCTATTGCAAATGGTGGTTGGCGAAGCATCGCAGTGGGTAAGTACCGATTTTCTTTCATTTTGCAACCAAATTTAAACTCCAAAAGTGCATGCTCTGCAGAAACATAGTATCATGAGATCACAAATGGGAAAACATGAGTTTTATAAAGAAATTCAGATAAATTATATGGAGCTGCTAAAGGAAGCTAGCACTAAAAAATGTTACGACAGCATTGAATTTTTTCTAAGTACATAGCATAAAATTTACAGCTGTCCCAGTGACGCAGTAGGCTTAGTGCTGGCTTCTGACCATTTGTCCACAATGGGTGCAAGTTAAAATCCCGGTATGGCATGGATGTTGTGGTTATTTTACAGTACTGGCTTCCTTTCCTGGAACCAGTGGCCCGAAAAGTATGTAGCTCATAGCCCATTAAGTTGCTCATGGAAAAGTTGCTCACATTTACTGCTTATTCAACTTTCTCATGGTAGTTGTTAAACCTCCAAACAAACAAAATTCTTACGAAGCATGCATGCATGAATTGATACATTAAATTACGTGTTACATTGAGATTCAGAAGTCCAGCCAAAAACTTCAACCTGATTTCTGGATGAGAAGAAAAGTTATAGTTTTACGTAAATAAACAACTCTCCAACAGGACCAGTAAAATAAGTAGTTTAGTCATCCTGTGCAGTATTTATTTACTAATGCCAACAACAGATCATTAGCAAATCCAAAATTAAAACTTCTGATAGCCTCATGCATATGTAACTGAATATGTATAAATTTCCTTCTATCAAAAAGTGTCAAAATTATTTAAAATCAATTTTTGTGTCAAAATTATTGTAAATGGTGCTTTAAAATAAGTTCCATGGTGGAAGCTTTATTTTTAAAGCATCATTTACAATAGATATTTCTCTCTTTCTTGTGAGATGTATCTAATGCATAAAAAGCTAAGATAAAGAACACTAAGAAAAATACCTTGTAGGATATTTTTGTCAACTTTTAACAGCTTTTTAATTCTTATGTTTAAGATTCTTGTTTTAATCCATTTCAGAAGAAACTTGTACTCTCACCCAACACTCATGCTCAGCATTGATCAAAAAATAATAGACAGAATTTCAAGTTCTGAAAAGGAATTTGCTATGCTGCTGCCAACTTGGAATTCATTTAGAGGTGAGGCTTCAACTTAGTTTTGAATTGTTAGTTTTGTGTGCATGGCTAGTTTAGTGCTCATCTTATTATAGAATGAATAGTTCATTGCCAACTTCATATGAAATTGTTTTCGGAACTTTTGTTTAAATAAAATATGTTCAAGGTCGTTTGGAAAATTAAGTCTAAAAAAGTCTGGTATCCTTCTTGCAAAATTGCAATAAATAAAACTAAAATAGCTCTGACGTTTAAAAAAAAGCGAAGATCATTCAGCATTTTTTCAAAAAACGGTATCTCTTGTTCCTGTAGAGAAAGCCAAGACGAGCAAAGGTTTTGGTGTGGAAATAAAATTCCATTATAATGTAAACACTAAGTTGGCTTCAAACTTGTGTAGTGAGCAAACAGCATTTTCATCTAATTTGGCAATCAGATTGCAGAAATATATGCTCTATGCACACTGATGTGTACATCAGTTGTGGAACCGGTACTAAAATTTCTCGTAGTTTTATACAGTGAAGCTGCTAGCAAATTCATTTTGCAAGTAATGTGTGTGTGTGGGGGGGGGAAGGTTAAGTTTTAAAAATGTTCTAAAATTCCATTTAGTGAACAGGTTTTCTGTGTTTAAAGTTCTGCCCATTTTATTTTTATTTCCTACACTCAAAATTGGTAATAGATTTTGCTGATGAAAACATTTTACAGTGTGTTCAGAAAAGTTATTTCTGATGAGTCTGAAAAACGTTTTGTGCTTCAAGCCCCCCCCCCCAAAAAAAAATTCTTCAAAATCTTATCTGTAAAATTCTCTTACATAATATTGTTGTATTTTATATAGGTTTGAAGTCTTAGAAATGTACGTTATCTATGTTTTCTAACAGTACTGTTATACAAAGATATTAAATTACTTAAATTGAAAATGGTATCAATGAAATTGACTGAAGATTTCAATGAATGTTAATAAGACTAACTCTGTAACTGTTAAAGTTAAAATCTTTAATAAAGGCTGGCTTTATAGTATTAAAAATTTTCACATGTTTAAAATAGTGTAATAATCAGCTGTTTGATAGTATCGACAAAGCTTGTTCTGCATTGTGTGGGGGGAAGACATTCCACGTTGGGATTTTTCTGTACAGCAATATTTTGTAATATTACAAATACTGTGCAACTTTTTCACTAAGAAGAGCTTTCAGTGTGTTAAATATCCTCTCAGTAGACAAAACATTAGAGATAAGGGTGATGGGCAGTTGACGTAGGCATCCATCGCGCGAAGTGAAGCAGTTCCTAACCAAACACAGGTAATAAATAGGTGGTCAGCGGGGCTTCTCAACAGTGCGTTGGAATTGATGAACGTGGGTAAATGCGTAGGTCTAAGCGCTGGCTTATGATCATTCGTCCGTGAAGGGTCCGGGTTCGAATCCCGGTGAGGCATGGATGTTGTGTTTGTCTTACGGCACTGGCTCTCTCCTTTCCCTGGAACCAGTGACCCTAAATTAGGGATTTTTTTTTTGATTGGAGGTTTAACGACCACCGTGAGCAACTCAATGGGCTATAAGCAGTCGCCCGTCCCTAATTTAGGGTCATTGGTTCCAGGGAAGGGAGAGAGCCAGTGCCGTAAGACAAACACAACATCCATGCCTGACCGGGATTCGAACCCGGACCCCTTACAGACGAATGATCAGAGGCCAACGCCTTAGACCACTGCGCCACCGGGGCGGCTAAATTAGGGATGGACGACTGCTTATAGCCCATTGAGTTGCTCACGGTGGTCGTTAAACTTTCAATCAAAAAAAAAAAAAAGAAGAAAAAGTGGGTAAATGAGGTGATGTTTGGCTCATACATACTGACCGCTTAATGATTTAAAAGCAAATCACATCCAGGTTAAATATCGAAGGCCCAAGCATCCTGAGTAAGCAAATGGTATGGCGCATGCCCTGTGCTACAGCAGGAAGGCCAAGCAATGGTGTAAAAACAGGAACTCCAGCTAAAGAAACACAAGGGCCTTAGATGTGCTGTACTAGCAATGAGCTTTTGTTGTGATGGAAACTGTCTAGATGTCAATCCCAATGATCGACAAAAATGTAAATTCGTAAACTGGAAATTAAAGTTGGCAGTGAAATGTATAAAAGCTGCCCCGGTGGCGCAGTGGTCTAAGCGATGGCCTCTGATCATTCATCCAAAAGGGGTTCGGGTTCGAATCCCGATGAGGCATGGATGTTGTGTTTGTCTTACGGCACTGGCTCTCTCCCTTCCCTGGAACCAGTGACCCTAAATTAGGGACAGGCGACTGTTTATAGCCCATTGAGTTGCTCATGATAGTCATTAAACCTCCAATCAAAAAAACAAAAATATATTATAAAATGCAATCTGCATTTTTATTTAAATAAGCACAGTAATTATTTTGTTGAATTTCTTACATCATAAGACTAGTAATTTACAATTCATGTTATTTGCTCAAACAATGATTATTGATTGAATTTTATGACAATATAAGTGATTTATTGATTGCTTTGCATTGGAAAATATCGTCAATGCATACATACCTTAATAATAAAATGATATTCAAAACATGTTGTAAAAATATTTTCATGAAAAAGGACGTTAATTTTCTATTACAGTATATTTATAGGATGGAGACCCTAGTCGTGCAAAGTGCCAAATTTGTCACCAACCTATATTTCATAATCTATAGACTCAATAATGATTTTCAGAATTTCATGTGATTTTTGTAAGCATTATACTGTATATACACATTTAGGTTAAAAAAATGGGGGGGGGGGGGACTAATGTATGCAATGTAGTGTTAAAAACCTTTTAACAGATGCTCTGTGGATCATATGACAAAAATCATGGTATTTAGTGCACATTACAGAACTTTAAAAAAAACGAATGTGAGTGCCAGTTTTCTAGGCACCTGGGATTTGTCAAGCCCTGGGACCTAGAGAGGGGATTATTTTAGGTGAAATTTCCAAGAAAATTTTCAACGATGACTGCAAAGTAATCTGGAAAAAAGTGTTCCTTGCACACTGGAAGGTCAGGTTTAACTCACTGGGTCTTTGTGGGGCCGTGATGACATTGTACTTGTGTAATAGTGAATTAAATTCTATGTTTTAGAATTTTTATTTTGAAATGTTAAAAAATACACCGCCTGGACCATTCTGACCATATCGTCTGACTGTGTTGGGAGCAGTGAACACGTGACTGCACTGCCACACGGCAGAGTGGCTCCGGGCGGACCAGGGGGACCACTGGTAGAGAGGATCGACGGATCATGCGCCAGGCACAAATGGATTCCACGGGGACCCGGTCCGCTATACAGCCAAATGTAGCTGCTCCTGTGTGCCCCCCCCCCCACACACACACACATTTCTTGAAAAAATTGCTGGTGGTATTGGCAATTTTGGAATGGTTTTGGCAAGCAGTGCACCACATAATAGTCTTGTCATAATTTGACTTTAGCCAATTAAATGTTTTTATCCAAGATTCCTGCTGAACTGTCCAACGGTGGTTTTTTTGCGTACAATTTATCATAGTCCGCTTGCGTAAGTTTCAATTCTGCCAACAACACAGATTCAGATTCTGAAATTACATCACTCAACAATGCAGAAGACGAATTTGTAGATCGGAAATTCCACATAATAGCTTACTATGAGATATGCTCTCATTGCTGGATTCCCCCCCCACCCCAAATCGTATCCATTTATAAATAAAACTTATATCCGCAGCTAACACAAACTACTGTTCTCTCAGACAAACTAGGTAAGTTATCGGTGTCGGTAATTTTTGCTCTTCTCCCGGCTAAGTGTACAGGCTCATTCTTAAATCTTAAACGAAACTTAGGCTTTGTTTCAGTAGTACCGCTGTTCTTTGTGTGTGTGTGTGGGGGGGGCTTTCATTATTTCTCCTCCCTCACTCGTGCAAGTTGTATCAGAGACCCAACCCCACCCGGGGCTGTGCAATAAATATTCTGTGGTCACTTCCTTCTCATAAAGCACGGCTTTTTTCCCAATCAGTCTGCGTCCTCCTGTTTCAGGGCAGTTTACGCATTTTGTCACTAAACACCGGAGGCTAGTTTCAATCCAGGCATGCATCCTGTCGTTAACTGTAAACGCCATCTGGAGCAAAACTACGTATGGCCCCAATTTCTGGATGTAGAGCATAATATAATTGAAGAAGCACTTCCTCCCATAATAATAAAACAAATTCTGGTGATTTTTGCAGTAAAATGAAAAACACGCGACGACGGTCTTTCTTTTTTTTTTTCTAGAGTAGAAAATTCTCCATTCCAAACTTTTTTTTCTTTGAACCTAGTTGCCCGACCAGGCTACTAGATTTCATTTTTACTTACCCAGGCCAATAATTTACGCCTCGGGCATCTCTGGCATGGTATTTTTCAAGCCCTGCTAGTATATGGATCATTGACGTGCCAGCAATGTGTGGATGAGATCCTACCACCCCATGTGCTCCCATTCCTGGCGGGGATTCCAGGTCGGACTGCGTGCCACAGATCCCTCTGTAATTGTCCTGCAGCTCTGTTTTTGCCATTTGTATCCATCTGTATCATTAAGTCCATAAAATTTCAGTTCAATGCGATGTTTTCTTCTAAGTGCACAAATTTCATTGTCCGTGAGTGTAGTTGCAAGGGTATTGTATTCCTGAGATTTTCATATTTTTTGTCTTTCTTTAGTATATAATTGGGCATAAACATTTAAATATTTGTTAATTGACCTTGATAAAACAAATTCATTTTGTTATCAAGTGTGCAGCTCAGATTGCAATGCTTATACATTTGCTAATGTTTTATGTGCTATATTTCCTAGATGTAAGCATTTAGATATAAAATAAATGAATATATATATATATATATATATATATTTCTATATGTTTCCTAAACTTGATACTTTTTTTTGTATAGGTGCCTTCTCAACATCAACCCTGAGCATGGAATCAAAATTGAGAGATAAAATGACCCATACAGTCCAAACATTCTTTTGTTAATGAATAACTGACTTTGAGTGGACAAAACAATATTGTTAAAACATGAGCACTAAAACAAATATTTCAACTATGTACCACAATTTCTTTACCACTTATTTAATAAAAACGTTATTTGTAAAAGATAGTCTATTTCATGTTTAATATCTAGTCTGCTTAGTTACTGATGTTATACGACTTCTCTAAAAGAGAAACTATTTTGAATCTGTGGTCTACATCTTTATTGTGGGAATAAAAACATACCTTTGACAGCAATAAAAAGCAATTATCTTTGCTGATTTCTTGGGCCTTTCAGCATTGTCACCTTTTTAAAATTGTAACCAATCAATATAAAAGTAATTTTTAATGCATAATCCTTTGAACAAGCTGTACTGATGACAGGTTGAAATTCTGGAATTCTACTGTGCCTCGTGGTATAATGGTTTGGATGGTAATCACAAACTTTATGATTTGGTGATGAAAATTCAAAAGTATTTCTCAGTAAAGAGCCATTTTTTAAAAAAATAAAGTAGCCCTTTTATTGCTCTTTATGAATGACAGTATATAAATAAGAAAAACACAGCTAAACATCTTATTTTGTAAAGAGGGAAACCATTGGGACAATTTTTTTAAATATTTTCTTTAACTTTATGTGGCAGTAAAATATGTATGAGGCTCTTACAGCCATGCCTTTGTGGCTTTCTTGAAAAGCTCTTTATCTTTGAAACATTCTGAAAGGTAAGTTGTGGCAAGGTCTGGAGAATAGAAAGGATGAAGTCCCTATTACCATAAAGCAGATTGTATTATGTTGTCGAGGGCCAACAATTCCCTATCATTCCTGTGTTATTTTGTTAAGAGGGAAACCATGTTCAGGCTGCCAAATTGTAATGCAATACTGACCAGATATGTCTAATATCTTGTGTTATTGCATCATGCTGTGACTGTGGTCTATATAGCAAGTTAGATACTTCTAACATTTCAGATGTAATCAATGATCATCCTTGGGCAGCTCAATATTCGTTTGTGCTTTCCCTCCATGTTGTTGTCTGAAAATCTGAGCTTCAGCTGTTTTTCAACCTTTGTGTTTTTCCACACCTTGCCACACTGACTGCAGTTGTTCTCAGAGAACACATTTTTATTGCTTTTATATCACACATATCCTACTTATAAGACCACTTTCACTGAATCATGTTCAGAACTGACTGATGATGCTGAATTTGCCAGCACACAAAACAAGTAAGCTTATAAGTAGCATATGTTTAATATAAGCACAATAAAACAAGTGTGTATTCATTGTTATACATTATCATTAAAGTTTTTTGTGAGCACACTGTTTACTTCACCTGTTTCACAAGTGTTTGTATTAAAATAACACATTATATAAAGCAAGTTTTACTATTCATTCAGCTGAAGATGCGTTCTTCCCTTATTATGTGGAACACAAGGTCACAGGATTATTAACCTAGCTATCAGATATGCCTGAATTGCCTGTTTTTTACTGTTCAATATGTAATATCATGTACGAAAACTTAGAAATTATGTCACCCTGGATTGAGATGTAATATTCAAGTTTTCTGATGTGATATTACATATTGAACAGTAAAAAATCACACGATTCAGGCATATCTGATTGCTAGGTTAATAATCTTAAAACTAAGATTTACAGTTTGACTGTTTCTTCTCTCTGTAAACAACAGTATAAAACTGTAAGAATTACTGTTTGTAATTCTTTCTTCACAGTTCTTTTCTGTAAATAATACAGTACAAAACAAAGCTGTAAAAATAACAGTTCCTGACTGTTCCTTCCCATAAAAAATACGGTACAAAACTGTAAAAATTGCAGTTGTTTCCGTAAATAATACAGTACAAAAATGTAAAAATAACGGTTTCTGACTGTCCTTCACAGTTGTTTTCTGTAAATAATGCAGTACAAAACTGTAAAAATAACGGTTTCTGACTGTTCCTTTACAGTTTTTTCCGTAAATAATACAGTACAAAACTGTAAAAATAACGGTTCCAGACTGTTCCTTCGCAGTTGTTTTCCGTAAATAATACGGTACAAAACTGTCAAAATAACAGTTCCTGACTGTTCTTTCGCAGTTGTTTTCCGTAATTAATACAGTACAAAACTGTTTTTTTTTACAGTCAAAGGATGGCAACCTTGTTAACGGTCCAAAACTGTGAAATTTACGATAAATTTTTTTACAGTGCAGTCCAACTCGCTCCAGAGGTTCTGTATTGATACAGATCGACACTTAAGGCTGGACTTTCGAATACTTAAACGAACTGCTCCTCAATTCAGAGCTGGACAAACCTTGAAATGTGGCAAGGGGCTCGACCTTTTTGAAGCAGACAGAAATTTATGCCGAAATACCTTTCTTTAATTTCAATATCTGCTTTCCATAGATGTTTAACATTGGCGGTATTGGATTTTAGAAATCTTGAAATTTCGCCAATAGCACCGCGTGATTGCTTACTCCAGATGTCATGCCCCGGTTAAATTCCGTCCGTTAAGTTTCGCACCATGTACTTGCTTTCAGTGTGGCCTCTAATTTTTCCCAACGCTGAGCTTTAGATGCAGCTCACTACGTAACTCTCGGGTAAAAATCTGGTTTTGTAAACATGTTTGTTTCCATACATGAAGGCGTCCTAATAAGCTTTTCATCACATACTCTCTAAGAGAATCAACCCTACAAACGCTGTTAAAGTAAGTACGCATTTTTTTTATAATTTTTATTATTCTTTGACTAATAAATTTATTTACCAAAGTTCATGAACAATATGCAGTGTCACATAAATTTACAACGCCTTATGCTCAAGCAGCACCTATTGTTCTTTGAAGCTGCAACTTTTATAAATGATATGAGGAATGGTTTAATTTTTGACTGCACAGTTATTTCATCCAGAAAAGTGCGAAATATTCCTTTGTCACCGTTTTGAGGTGAAGCTCAGCGTTCATATACAACGCATCATCAAAGAGTTTCAAACAATTAGTATAGGAAAGCTGTATAATTTGTCCATGTTGCTTAAGCTGTAAGAGAGAAAATTATTCAGAACGTGTACTATATCATTTCTGCCTTTATCCTTGTATTTCTTATGTATAAAACATCATTTCCTAAGAATACTGTTACTCCACATGACATTTGTGATATACTAAGATCAATGTATTTGATATGAAGCGAAATCTCTGGTTATAGATACTTTGACGATCGTTTTTTTTACATGATTCAGTTATATTGTGAGGTCCAAACCAAGCTGTACACAGAGCAAACAAAAACTGGTTAGCAATAGCCGTTTTGCATATCTTCCATATAATGTTTTCGCACATTACCACTTCTATTATGTTTTTTGTCTTGTTAATATTGAAATACATCCTACGTTTTACAGTACATTAACCTTTGATACCGGTAGTCATGTGACCACAGTGCGCAATAAATATGGAATTACCATGGTATACCACAAATAAATAATTTTCTATGGAAAATGCTTTAAAAAATGTTTATAATAGTTCCATTGGCTTTGGCTACCTTATGTGAATCATATTATTTCCATATATTTTCCTCTCTAAATATCTTAGAATCTACAGTAAAAATTTCAACTTAAATTTCGAACGAAAATATCTGCCATTTGAAAGAGTTATAAGTTCTAAAACATTTGAAAAGTATTTGTGAAATAATTCAAAGGATACACATTTGTGGATTACATTAATTAAATAAATCATCCAGTCGTTGCCATCTAACGAATGCACTAGATGGTTGCCATTCAATGACTCTTAACATATGTTTGGGTACCCTCCTATCGGTAGGTCGTGTAACAGTGGCATGTTGAGAAATCGAAAGCGTTTGTATGCAGTTCCAATGGCGCAGAGGTTAGAGCGATGACTTCTCACATTTGGACTGGATGGAAACGGGCTCGGGTCCTGAAAAGGCTCGGAAGGTGCGTTTTTCGTACGGAACAAGATCTCACCATCTATGCAACCAATGCCCTTAAATTACCGACGAATATCTGCTAAGAGCACTTAGAGTTGTTCACAGTGGTCTTTGAAACCCAAAACCACATCCATCATTCATTCTTTATATGCATGAAAATAGATGACTTACAATTAGTAAGTTCAGGATGTCTGCCGTGAAAACTCAACTGCGCATTGAGAAGGAATTACAGCCGAGTAAAAAAAAGGAATAATTACAATATCACAATATTTCATATATTTGTTCCCTTTTTAAACCAAAACGTTGAACAGTCACTGAAATGTATATTTAAAATAAAAAAATAAATAATCGGTTACGTTGGCTGGGAAACATTGTTGATGTAATTGTATTTACATTGACAATAATTTATTTCTACCCAGTATGAATAACAAACGAATCAATTACTTACGCAGAAATAGGAAAAGAAAAAACAATTTTGGTGAAGTAATACTTTAAATTTACGTCTTATGTCTGATCTAAAATTTCACTTGAAAAAGTATATCATTTAGAACAATATTTTTTTTTTACAAAATCTCCGATGTCTCTTTGATAAAGAACACAAAAGTAGGTATCACAGTAAAAGGAAATTATACCTCCTAAGAAAATCTGATTATTGTGCTCAAATTGTTCTAGCAGCGGAAGTTATTCAACACTGAAGAAATGCTTACAGTCGAGCAATTAAATGAAGCGATATATAGAGAAACGTCATGCGAAAATCCCGCTTTCACGATAACTGCAGAGAATTTGAAATAAGCTAATGACAATACAGACTTCTTCACAGTGAATGATATCAGACCAAAAAAATATTTTTCCAGGGATATTTTGAAAGCGAGATGCGATTTATCTGTGGAGCAGATATATTGGCATAACTCTCGTGGCAGAATTCTTAATCATATAAAAGTAGAGAACATGCGAAAATTATCATTATAGAAAAACCTATATGATAGAGAGTAAAACTATCAAACGTAATTTCTGGAAGTTCTAATTGTATGAATGGCGTTTTTGCATATAGTCCTTTTTCACAGAAGCAGTGGAATCTTTTTAGATGAAGATTTTAATAATTTGCACCGCATGGAATGTTCTACAGTACAAAATATTATGTAATTAATACCATGTTTAAAATATGAGCTGCTATTTCAAACATTAATGCAGTATAGCGCCAACTAGTGAAAGAAGTTTGCATCTTGAAAACGCAAAGATTATATCGAAAATTACTTGCGATATGAATGGTATATGACGTTAAAGCAATCTGTCAAAATCGAATTTAAAAAGAGTTGTTGCGAAAAACATATGTTCATTTTGCGCCCACGGCTCCTAAATTGTCAGTAGCACATTCGGTTAAGATGCTTCCTGAGTGAGCTGTACCTGATTACTTTAATCACCGTTTACACAAACAAATATGGCTACAAATACAAATAAATTCTCACACCCTCTAGTGTCTTTATTATGTCCTAAAAGAAGCTTTAAATTATATCCAAAAAGTCTTTAACATGAATGCTGGCTGACAAAAGGTAGCAAAAAATTATAAGGTATTCTTCAGATCTGCTTTTAGAAAATATGCCCATGAGCCATTACACTTTGACCACCTTCCTAACGATCTGTAAGACCACCTTTCGCCGCAAAACAGCGGTTACTCGGTGGGACATCGATTCGATGAGGTTGCGATAGGTATCCTGAGGTCCATTTCGGGGTGGTGGTGATTTAGCGCGAACCAGCTTTTCTACGTGGTACCACAAATGTTCGATTGAATTCATGTCAGAGGAATTTGGAGGCCGGAACTTTAACAGAAAGTCACCACCATATTCCTGGAACCACTCCTTGACGATTCTGGCAGTGTGGTTGGCGAATTATTCCGTTGGTAATGACGATCACCAGCAGGAAACACATGAGCCGTAAATGGTTGAACATAGACCGCAATGATGTTCAAATACCTGTAAGCTGTGAGGGATTGCGCAATTGAGATGATGGGGTCAAAAGTGTCTTAAGAAAACATGGCCAGCATAGCTCCGCCAAGGCCGGCATGTTTCCGAGAAACAGTGCTACAAGGTGTCATAGTTTCCGTTGGTAATCTTCGGATTCACGATCGGTCGACTGATTGGTGCACCAGGAATATGGATTCGTCAGACTAAGCCACTTTATTCCAATCATCCACGGTCCAGTCTGGATTATCTTGGGCTCATTTCATGCGTTGATCGCCATGACATGCATTGAACATGGGGACTCGGCTGGATCTTCGGCTACGCAGGCCAATTCGCAGAAGGCTGCGATGAACTGTGGGCTGTGACACATTGCCCTAATCACTACTGTTGTAGCTGTGGGTGAATTGTTGTATTGTTGCCTGGCAATCGCTGTGAACAATGCGCGACAGTCTCCTCTCTCCTCTTACATCAATGAGTTGTAGACGACATACGTCTGGACTACAGTTCATCGTTTGTAATCTGTGCACCACTTTTGATACGTACTCACTACAACGGCACGTGAGCAACCCCCAATCTGCGCCGTTTCCGAGCCACCGTGAAGCACAATTTACCCTCAAATAACCTCGGATAAATAGGCAGCTTTTCCCATTCTGACGCCTAACATTATACTAACCGAAAGCCAGTCCTTGAGTTGTATGTATTCTGCTCTGTAAACTTTACCTGCGCCACCGCTTGAACTCCCACTGCGCTCACTTCTATAGAGTAAGGTGATCATAACGTAATGGCCAATCGGTGTAAAATACACTGACGGAAAAAAATTCCAACACCACGAAAAAATAGTTGTAGAGGAATGGAATGGCGGCAATACATTTGTATAGGTAACATATTTAATCGATTAAGGTTTCAAGATCACAGCTTATTATGAGCGCGAGAAGAGCCATTTTAAATGTGAAATGTTGGTACATTAATAACCGGTGTAACCGCCAGAATGTTGAATGCAAGAACACAAACGTTCATGCATTGTGTCGTACAGGTGCTGGATGTCAGTTTGTGGGATGGAGTTCCATGCCTGTTGCACTCGGTCGGTCAATACAGGGACGGTTAATGCTGGTTGGGGGTGACGCTGGAGTTGTCGTCCAATGATGTCCCATAGGTACTCGATTGGTGAAAGATCTGGTGATCGAGCTGGCCACGGCAACATGTCGACACTCTGTAGAGCACGGTGTGTTACAACAGCGGTATGCGAGCGAGCGTTATCCTGTTGGATAACACCCTCTGGAATGCTGTTCATGAATAGCAGCACAACAGGTTGAATCACCAGACCGACGTACAGCTGTGCCGTCAGGGTGCGTCTGATAACCACGAGAGTGCTCCTGCTGTCACAAGAAATTGCTCCACAGACCATAACTTTAGGTGTACGTCCAGTGTGTCGCGGCCGCAGACAGGTTATTTGTAGGCGCTCACCTGGCCTCCTTCTAACCAACGCACGGCCATCACTGGCGCACAGGCAGAACCGGCTTTCATCCGAAAACACAACAGATCACCACTCCGTCCTCCAATGAGCTCTAGCTTGACACCACTGACGTCGCAACGGCAGTGCTTTGGAGTACGTGAATGCACGCTACAGGGCGTCTGGCTCGGAGCTGTCCTTCAAGTAACCGAATTTTAACAGTTCGTTGTGTCGCTGTGGTGGCAACTGCAGCTCGAATTGCTGCCGCAGACGAAGTACGATGCGCCACGGACATACGCCGTACACGGCGGTCTTCAATCTCAGTAGTGCCGCGCTGCCGCCCGGAACCCGGTCTACTTGAGGCAGTACCTTTACTTGAACACCGCTACCAACAATCATGCAGAGTGGCTACATTCCTGCCACGTCGTTCTGCAATATTGCGGAACGAATTTCCACCTTGTCGAAGCCCTATTACACGACCTCGTTCAAACTCCGTGAGCTGTTGATAATGGCTTCTTCGTCTTCTTAAAGGCATTCTTGACTAACATCAACACACTACGTCGAATCTCAACGATAACTAACGCTCACGAACGTTACAGCGCGTATTTACAGCAAACCTGCTTTGCATGTTCCGAGGGCGCTACTAGCGCCACACGTATGCGCCGAGCGCCAATTTTGCATAGACGTCATCTTACAGACGTACTCTCACCGCCTACCAACTGTCGTTTATCTAACACAACCCCTTTTTGGTGCTGGGTTTTTTTCCGTCAGTGTATAAAAAAAAATATGATGAACGCCTTCAACCGCCGGCAGAAGAACTCTGAATTTCTACGAGCAGCAGGAAGAGCAGAAATCCCCCTCAACCTCCCATGCGATAATTACAGAATTACAAGAGATCATCACCAAAATTTATAGTTTTAAGTAGAATATCTCATGGACGTGGTATCTCTATTACTAATCCATTCGATGAATACTTTATTTCTGCGCAATATTCCTTTCAAAAACTTTGTGTCACTGCATGTCGTTTTTGGATTGCGTATTGATGAACACCAAAACTCAGATCTTTCATTTCAGAAAGTATTTAGAAGCAGTAAAAAGATAAAAATAACTGTCCTTTGTTAGCAGTTTATACAATTTCGCAAATGCGTGAAACTATAATATTTGTCGCATTCTCATCTGCTTTACACTCCTTCAGATTCGAACTTATGTCACATTAATCACGATTTAAAGCATAATTCCTAATTTATCGTAGGAATAATAACCAGGATATCTACACTGCTAGCCACCCAAAATGCAACACCAAGAAGGACACGTGATAGCAAAGCCAGATTTACTTGACACAAAACAACAGATACAAAGATGAAACGATTGAGCTTACAGGCCCGTACGACTTGCGGAACACGCAGACATCAATAGTTCGTGTGGCCCCCATGACTGGAAATAACGGCCGTTACACGCAGCGGCATCGAACGAAAGAGGCTTTGGATGTGGGCTTGGGGTATGTCGGTTTAGGCAGCTTCCACACGTTGCCACAGTTAATCAGGCGTAGCCGCGAGTGGTGCTTTCCTGGCCACTCGGATGCGATCAGCGACCAGACGTGCGCGATGGGCGATATACAGGGAGGACAGACGGGCCACGGTAGCAGTGACACCTGGTGGGCCGTGAATAAATGATGCACGATGCGTGCCACGTGCGGGCGCGTTGTCTGTTGAAACGTGGCTGCTGGAAGGACCTGCAGGTAACGAAGGACTACAGGCTCCAAAACGTCGGAGATGTAGCGGTGTCTGTTGAGTGTAATGGCGATGCGTACCAGAGGGGTGCAGGTGTCATATTCACTTGCGACCCAAGCCATAACGCCAGGCGACGGACCTGTATGGCGATGCATAATGCGGACGTCATACAGTCTCTCGCCGCGGTGCTATCACACGCGGTTCCGAACATCGTAGTGTTGCAGGCAGAAGCGGTTTTCGTCGGAGAGGACAATGTCATGCCATTCCGTAGTCCAGGTGCGGCGTTCGACGGCCCACTGCAGCGGCACTCGCTGGTGGTGTAACGTCAATGGTAATCGGAGCAATGGGCGCCGTGCGACAAGTTCCCGCTCCTGCAGACGACGTCGAACGGTACGTGGTGACACAGGTTGTTGCGCAACACACCCTAATTCCTGCGCTAACGTTCGTGATGTGGCGGTGCGAAGCGTCAATGTCCGCCGCACAGCATGCCGGCCCTCTCGTTCGGTGGTGTGCCGCAGCTGCGGCAATCAATCACGTCGGTCCGTAAGTCCCTCCTTTACCCACCGAATCCATAATCGCCTCACTGTGGCTGGATGTCGTCCCACACGGGCGCCGATGTCTCGGTACCATAAACTGCTGTCACGATAAGCCACTATTCGTCCTCTGTCGAACCCCGAAACGTGCCGGAATGACTGCTGTATTCTGCGATGAGTCATCAGGAAGCTTCCCACGCACATGTCAGGCAGCACAACAAACTTCCACTACTTACACCCCGTCTTCTGTGCACCCTTCTTATAGTGCTTCTCGGGGGCGTGCCGGGTGCACATTATTTGCATATGCCCTGCAATGCCAATCGTTTGCATGTCCTCTCGCTCGAGGGCGACGCATGCTTCCTTATTGGTGTTCCATTTTAGGTGGCCAGCAGCGACATTAACTTTGATTATTCAAGAACAGGGAGTTCATTCCCTCTTGAAAATTTCTTGACTTTTGCATGGAATTCAAGCGTTGGCAAAACTGTTCAGATATATTTTAATTTTCCAGTACTTTACTGAAAACTATAAGGTAGTGAACGGACCGAAATCTTCAGAGGACGTTAGGTTGTGAGTACCTAAATTTTGAAAGAAAAAAATATTTGCTAATCTCAAAGCACATTAATTGTCTAAAGAGAAATTTGGAAGATGTATCATTCTAATTTTCACTTTCTTTAAATCTTTTATCGCTCGAATCTTTACGGTGTTCTGTAAGAATAAAAAAATGTTCGTCTTTCGGTGCAAATTTCTTGACAGCTGCATGCGAATGGCGAATACAGTTTTGTTCAAAAATGGTTTCATAACGAAATTCGCAACATCTCGCACATTTATTTCAAAAAAAAAATAAAATAAGAAGAAGTAATAAAGATATAAAATATAAAATAAAAAATGTAATATGTCAAATACTGGCAATGTACGATACAAATGTTTTAGGGTTATTAGCCGTGCGCTATAACTACAGTTAAAGTATACTCGAATTCCATTTTAGCATAGATATGCATACAGATTAAAACATATGATTATTATTTTTTATGACTACGATTACTATAATTTTGAGATAGCATAAGCAAGCAAAGTTATTTTCACAATTAAATGTTGAAATATGTAGATAGCAGAATTTTATATGTCGTAGAAGAAGACAGGATTGTGGGTACGCATAGTAATTTTCAAGTTGCTAAGATAAGGGGAATCTTTGCAACATGGAAGCAACACATATATTTAATTTTGATGTCGTTGTTACTGCTTCAATTCTAAAAGAGGTCATATCACAGCTGGAAGGTGCACAATACAAACTTGTTGCTGTTGTGGCAGATCTTGGAGAAGAAAATCGTGCTGTGCGGCAATAATTATAGGATACATACACGAGTACATGCTCCCCCAACCCTCAAGTTCGAACGAAACGTGTTTGGGTTTGTGCTGATGTACCTCATGTATACACGGTTTTAAAGAATCACCTTCTTGATGAGCGCTTCATACTTTCTGACAACAAGACAGTCACAAAAGGCGCTGTTAGAGGAACAACATGATGACATTGGATTGTGGTGAGATTCAGATTTGTCCTAAACTGTTACTTTCTTATTTTATCTTAAAGGGTCGTGGGCGCCAATGTGTCTATTTGGCAAAACAACTTTTCACCAAATATAAATATACGATGTCATCGCTCTGTCCACGTTATTTTATAAACAACGAATAGCAACTGAAACATTGTTCATCCGACACAACTGGGATCGAATCCCAGATCTCTCGATAGCTAGGCGAGTGCGTTCGCTTTACGCTACGGTGCCAACAATTCACAGCGCCATTCGTGGTTTTTCAGTCAGCATCTGACTACACAAATCCATATTGATGGGCTCAGCAACTGATGTGTCGCCATCTAATGGCATTCAACAAAGCAAGCTGTTTAATTACAGCTGATAAATCCATAGGGCGATAGAAATGGTGCATATATTTGAAATACGAAGAGGTAATGTAAATAAACGACGTCATCGCTCTATCCACGTTATTTTATAAACAACGAACAGCAACTGAAAAATTGTTCATCCGACACCGCTGGTATCGAATCTATGATCTCTCGATATTTAGCCGAGTGATCATATGCTGACTGGTAAACCACAGATGGCGCTGCGAATTGTTGGCACCGTAGCGTAAAGCAAACGCACTCGGCTAGTTATCGAGAGATCTGTGGTTCGTTCCTAGCGGTGTCGGATGAAAAGTATTTAAGTTGCTATTCGTTGTTTATAAAATAAGGTGGACAGAGCGATGACATCGTATATTTACATTATCTCCACGTATTTGAAATATATTCATCAACTTTTCAGCAACCATACAGCGCAAGTCCTATGCTATTTAATGCCAAATGAGGAAAACACTGCTACTTTTTTCAGCTTCTGAATGAATGATTTGACATCTTAAACTAAATGAAGCCTAATGCAGACAAATCGCTGTCATGTGGATTTGTAATACATCGAGAAATTTAGGAAAACGTATTGAGACAGTTTCCAGCATGTTCCAAAAATATGAAGGTAGATGAATCAAACTATTTGTTACAATTTCAGAGGGGATTTATAATGACCATTCACTCACTACTAGGATTGTTCACTGGTTTGCAGCCATTAAAAGGCAAATGCATCTTGATAGCTCGAAATAATCAAGACTGCTTAGAAAATCTGTTCTCCCAAGTGCGGGGAATTTGCCACTTTTGTGATTCTTCGTTGCCAGTAGAAATAAGACCTACGCATTTTGCTTCTAGGAGCTAACACTTCAAAAATTCCAAGGTCCAGTTCTACTCCAGTTATGTTAAATAATGATGACAGTATGCTTGTTAGTTCCCAGTTGTTTAATAGCATATTGCCTGACATATCAGAAACACTTTTAGTGATAGAAGGGGAAACTGAAATCCGAGATATTACATTACAAGATCCCAGAATCACTGGACCATCTACTGAATTATGTTCTGTATCAGACTGTTCTCTTGAGCGCTTACGTTGCATGGCAAGATATATTGTCTTCTGTGAAAGAAAGTATGACCACTTCGTGAGTACACCAACTTTACAAACATTAAGAATCCCTTCTGGCATAGACTCAGCATTTGTTGTTGGGTGTATTGAGGTGGTTTGCTCGTGCCATGAGATGCCTGGATGGATAAGGTAAAGCAATTTGAACTAGTATTTGCAATTACCCGTGGACGTGAATCTCCTTAGATTGTTTTTGATTCCTCTGTGTTATAGGCGTTGTTCCTGGAGTGTACTTATAGGCTTCCGCTGTTTCCAAGGTACTTATAGGCTTCCGCTGTTTCCAAGGTACTTATAGGCTTCCGCTTCCTCCATAGCTGCGATCTGTTCTGCGGGCTTCAATTGTCAGTTATGTGAATCATGCTTTTCTCGGTTCAAACCTTGCGTCTTGCATTTCCATAAGCCAAATTCCATCCTGATGTCATTACTAAAGCCTTCGGTGATCCGGATTAGCTGCAGGAGTTGGTTCTGCGACAATGCGCAGAACTTAATGCTATCCGTGTACATGAGGTGGGGGAGCTTGTACTTGTTGGTTTTTGCTGCACTTGCTGGTGAACCCATACTTGCTTTCGTTCACCATGGTTTACAGCAGGTTGAGTGCTAGAGAGAACCATAGTGGGCAAAGTGAATTTTCCTGGAAGATGTCGATCTTTATGTGAATGGGATTGATCGTTATGTTCTCGAATTTGATTGTCGTCTTCCATTCTGTCATGGCCACCTTAAGGAAGTTCATGACCACAGGATTAACTCTTTATACCTCAAGGACCTGTGTCAGCTAGCTGTGTTGCACGGAATCGTAGTCCTTACGGTAATAGATGTAATGCTGTATTCATGATGTGCTGCACCTTGAAAGCTTGTTCCATTACAATAGCGTCGATTGTAAGTTGTTCCTTACATTCTCTACAATCCTGTTGCTATCCCTTTTGCTGTTCTGCTATAATTGCTTGTCTTTCTATACTCCTCCTCATCTGATTGACGATGTATGATGTTAGGATCTTATACAGCGTAGGTAGACACGCTATTGGTCGATCGTTGGCTGGATATCTTGAGTCCGCATCTTTAGCGTTTACTGAAGTTATTCCCTGGATGAGAAAATCCCGGATTTGGGCTTGATTTTGGATCACGTTGGTGAGTTGATCTGCCAGATATTTGCATATACAAGTGAAATTCTTGTACCAGTTATCGCAGATGTTATGAACACCTAAAGCTATCGAGCTGTTCGTCTCATCTGTAGCTTGGAGAAGGTCCTCTGTTGTGATCTTCTAGTCCGTTATTTCCTGATGTTGGCTCGCTGCCCATTTTACACGATGTAGCCGTGAGGCTTTGCTTTTGGGGTTTATATTCTTCGCCAAAAGGGTACTCAAGAATTTTTCTATTTCTTAACATTCCTGTGGTCCTTCGCCTCTTATGTCTTTCTTGGTAAAGGTATGAAAGAAGCTTTTTATATCATGTTACAATGTGTTATTGTCCATATTTCGCTGTTTTTTTCTATGTATCGTCTTAGTCTCTTGCTAATAGCTAGTTGACTTTGCTTTAGCCTCTCTAAGTTTTCTTCAATTTGCTGGGATTTTTTTGAACCTGGTGTGGACTTTGGCGCTTTTCACGATTAGCTTTATTTTTCCTACCAGTTTCTTGGACTAATTTCCCTTTTGTACTATGTGAGGTGGCCAATTTTCTTCCTCAGTTCATCCACTCGGCCCTGCAGTCTTCTTTGCCATGATGGTAGGATAGATTTCTTGGCCCCCTGTTGCTTCTGATGGATGTGTTTTTCCCGTTTAGTCTTGTGGCTGCAATTGCGGCACATTACACAGCTGTGTGGATGGTTTCTAACGTGGTGCCATTTTCATCTAGATAGGAAGGTATCACAGACTTATTGTGATGTTCAGTTATTTGCAATACGTCTCTGTTAGGGCTTTGCCTCGGTATTCTCTGTCACATGGTAGGGTCCATTCCTTCGAACTCTAGGAGGGTTATCCTGATTTCGTTGGCAAACGCTGATGTCACCCGCTGCTTTGTTCGGTCCGGTCTTCTGACCCTGTCTCACCGTTGTCATCAGACATTGCATTCCTTTGGGTAGCGCACTGATCCTACTCTGTGGTTGATCACCTAGTTCTTACTTGATGTCTTTCAGGACCGCAGGTCTTATATTCTTTGCGACAATCGTCCGCCTCTGATCCGCTAGTTTCTGTTCGCTGACTTGAATGTATGTATTTTGCCCTTTGTCATGCAGTCTGTTCTTGTACACTGTCCCCTCTGTCTCTACTTTTATTCACTTCGTAGTATGTTCCCATGATGTACATGTAAATTTCTGGACTAGATCTCATGCGTTGGCCTTCACTTCAGTCCGGCTTGGTCTTGAGCTTAGTAACCCAAGAAGCATCTTCGGCTGATTGCGGATTTTTTCTTGTGATAGCCATCATGGGAAGCGCCACTTACTTCATTGCTTCCCTCTGGAGACTGTACCTTACTTGTCACATGGGCACTTGTACCTAAGGCTCGAATGCGAGTGATTTTATTATGCGTCACACTCGATGCTGTATGTGCGAATCTCTTTCTTAGTGTCATTCTGATGGAGTTGAGATTTTTCCAGTATGCAAGTTTCTTAACTAGTAGATATTGTATATTCTTAATTGATGTTGTAATCAATAGATGGTGGCACATTCCTGCAACTGTTTTCACACCTGTTTAGGAAGGTGACCTGAAGTCGAAATCTATGGTGGCTGACAACCGTTCTAGGTGGCATCGAAACTGAGACCGCTTGGATGGTAGCTGATTATTATTAGTATTATTATTATTATTATTATTGTAATTTATACGAAATGGGCTTTTCTTCAGAACACTGTATTGATACATAACCATTCATTATTAAGAAAGACTTGCATGGAAGTAAATGAAAATATTTCATGTTCTCAAAGTGATGACTTAGGTAGCATTATGACCTCAAATTTTTGAGAAACAAAGGAAAGACTGTTTTACGGAACCCGTTGATTTTACAACCAAACCCATTATCACACTCCCCTCGAAGGCCCACCCCACTCCCGATGAAGTTTCGCTTGGTCCTACTTCCCTTCTTTTTCCCTGTTTATTTTCAAATATATCTATATATGTTTTTCAATAGAGTGTAACCTCGGTTATGCGTTCCTCTAGGAGGTAGCCTAAAAAAAGATAAAAAATAAATTTTGAAATTTTAAATACTACTGAAGTTTTCAATACCTCAAAAAAGGAAAAGCAAAAAAAAAAAAAAAAATAAAGCCCCAGTAATTTTAGGTTGCGGTATTTTATAATGCGAGACTTACACGTGTCTCAATGCTTTGCGACATTAAACGTATGGCTTTTTGTCATTTGCATTAATGTTTTTATTCTAATTTCATTATAAAAAAACTAGGTTATAGTATTCTGGTGACCCCGGTGGCGCAGTCGTGTAAGCGATGGCCTGTGACCATTCGTCCGAGGTAGGTTCGGGTTCGAATTCCAGTGAGGCATGGATGGATGTTGTGTTTGTCTTAGGTCCATGGTTTTTCCTTTTCCCTTGAACAGGTGACCCCATATTATGAACGGGCGTTTGCTTATAGCCCATCGAGTTGCTTAGGGTGGTCACTAAGGTTTTAGTAAAAAAAACAATTTTTACCATTTTATATTTTCCATATGTAAAGAACAGAACAATAACAAACCATCTGTTGAAACATTAGGTTGTAAATCCGAATGCAATCTTTTTTTTATTATTCAACTCTCCTAATACAGATGCTTTGCATATAGGCTTTGCTCTTTACAATGAAGCTTGCTCACTAATTGATTTAGCATCAGTACCACGTAAAATATTCACTAATCTGTGCATGTTTCACGTTCTTGAATTCATAGAGAATGAGAATTCTGAACGTTCCTTAGTAAATTTTTAGTTGCTTCATCAATTTTATAGCTGCAAGAAAAAGCGCTGTTTCAATTTTCTAAAAATTACAATACATCGGGTTACGTATAACTGAACCACAGAACGGTGTATTTTTGATAATCTGACATTAAAAATGTAACGTCTAATCGTAAAAACTTATAAATGAATTACGTATATGAATTATCTGCTTAAACTGTGTTTTGGTATTTCTCTACCACAGAGATTTCTTGAATTCATATATATATCCTGTGTATACAGATGAATGCAGTTCGCCAAGATTTGGGGAGATATGTACGTATATTATTTAACTATGAATTACGTATAACAGAATTGAAGAAAGGTAGAAACTACACTAAAACATACATCCCGACTAGCGCAGAATTACGTGAAAAAGTGAAAAACGTATAACGGAGGTTCCGCTATGTATGTGAAACCTTGGTTATAACGCACATTGATATGGTGAAGATATTTTGTATCTCTTCCCATTATTTTGGGAGATGGTTTCTCCAGGATATATTTGTTTGCATCTTCAAAAGTTTGAATCACCCCCATAAAGAAATCTTCTGTGCGTCACAGCCGCAGTCTCCACGATGGAGAAAGTAATGATGGAAATTCCTCTAGCTAACTTCCGGTTACACCTAGTTTTTTGGTGTTACCTTTCGGCATCCGGTGTCTTAAGAGCGACTGTTTGTACGATACTTGTGGCTCGTTATGCTTTTCTCACCTTCCGTCTGCTGTATCCCTAGCTGTGTTCCTCCTGTAGGCTGCACAGCTGAGGATAATATCTGGTACATAAAGTTATTAATGTGATCGTGTTTCTCATCAAATAATTGTTTTAAGATTTCCGAGAAAAAATATCCATGTGTAAAGGCTGAGACGGAATGCAGTTCCGCAGCATTTATGTTATTAACATCGCAATGCAGCAGTATCCATCAGCCAAGGACGTACGTTCGCTAGAAAAGAAACCGGGATGTCACACTTGCATGCAGCTTATGATCTTCATCACTGATCTAATGGTCAATTAATGTATTAATAATCCAATGGTCTTTCTCGCCAAATTTCGCAATGTGCGGCGTTCAAATTACATTTCAAGACATACAATACATTAAAGCGAACGGTGTGCGTTGCAAAAGATTATCCGTACTTGTGTGTGTGTGTGTGTGTGTGTGTTATTTAATTAGTTGGGTCGACCCTTGAAGAAATTAAAAAGTCGTTATTCCTGTGCGTCAAAGCTTTGGCCGTGGACAGGGCCGTCCATTTAGCAGGCGGTATCTGAAAGGAGTACAACTTACCATGCAAAACTGCTCATCCACGGAGTGGTAGCGCAAGTCTTATGGTGTAGGTGTTCAAATTACTATGTAAACCTGCTGTTCCTATTGAGTGCAAATTAGCGACTGGTGACAGTCAATTGGTTTTTTTAATTCACATACAACAGGGCAGCGAATTTCACAAATCGACGTGTTTCCAATGAATAGTGTCTGGAGATGGCCAAGCATTAGGTAATTGGACGAGGATAACTGGCATACCTTTCTCAAATGCTTATCAAACTTGTGGTGGGTGATGAAACAGCAGTCTCTGTTAAATATAAAGAGCAAAAAAAACCTGAACTGTACACTGCCATAGCGAGGGTTTATTTGGCAAAACACATAATTTTTACAAAATTGTTTGTTTTTGAATAGTCAGCTATAAATTAGTTTGCGACAGATCAACAGAAGGAATGTAGATTGGTATACGGTAATTTTCCTCCGGAGGTTCCATAATATTACACCGATGGATTTCCTTTCCAGTTCCTCATGGAATACATGCTTCTGGTGGATATCACACTACCCCGGTACATAAGCGATAAAATAACCCCCAAACTGAATTCGTATTTTATATATTTCACTTAAGTTTAAATTGAGTTGAGCTCGTGCAAATTTGTGTGAACTTCATGATTCCAACAAACAGTGAAACTTTTTTGGAATTTAAATTTCAGTTTGCTATCAAACCGTTTTTTTAATAACAACTTCTCGTCGTGCACCAAGTCGTGGGTAGGAGAGAGGTTCTGACGTAAACTAACCTCTATGTTGATATGACACTGCATTCACTACATCTTACAGATAACACAGCGGATATATACAGTATTGATGACACAAAAGAGTTTGTATTTCATACTGAAATATAGTCAAATTGCTTTTATAATCTGCATCCCTAATGTTTTAGGTTATACGTCCATTTCAGTCCCGCTCCGCACAATGGAATAAGGGCTAACCTTCTGCCACATATCGGATGATGCGAAGAATGGCAGAATCACTTTGCGTTGCAATTTGGTTAGCACTTCAATCGTCCTTCAGAAATGTTCATTGCGTCCGTTCTCGTACATACTACCAACTGCGGCCTCTCTCTTCGATTTACGAGTCAGCGTTAGTGTGCTGACATCTATCGGCCGCTGAGAAAGGTACTGCACGTGAGTTTTGTAATAATCGTGTTATTTGATTTTTTTTGCTTGACTCTTAGGACCCTTAATAGTGCTAACTGTTTCATTACCCCCACATTTATTATGTCGGAAATGTCTTGTTTCCTCAAAATGAGAAATAGTCTATATGGCAGAAAAAATCCCTATATTTCGTAAACTTTTAATCAATTAATTAAAGGCCAGAGAAGAATTATCTGATGATGCGAATCAACAACTGAAAACAGTGTTCTGAGTGAAGACGAAAGTTCCGTCAGAATAAATATTTCAGAATGTGGTACTAAATAGATTTTTCATTTCCCTCTATTAGTCTGCATTTCAAGGCACGCAAATTAGTTCTATTCAATACCGATACCAGTCTCTAACTCTCTCAGTGGACGTGGAAACATCACTCTGTGACAATAGCATTATTCCCTCAACGTAGGACAATCTTTTGGTGAAACAAAAGACCAGAATCATTACGATATCAAGAGCATCATGAGCATCGCAGGATAGCATTCGAAGTATTAATGAACACATTGACAATTCTGATGTCGGAAAGTTCACTGAAACGTGCACTTTGCGACATCTGAATTGTCAATGTATGAGACATATCCATTCTGGAAGTTTTGGGGAGACCCGCGGATCGTCTTGTTGTTAAAAGCAATCTTTGGCGTTCACACAACACGTAACCTCTTCGCGACCAAATTTATTGAAAAATTCCTTCAGATTCCATATCTTAGGGCACAAGGAAAGGGGAACTTACTGGATCCAATTACACTGGAACTAACAGTTAAGACGCGTGCAACGTGATGGACACCTTCGATGAGCTAATGTTCTGCCATCTATCAGGCTATATGTAAACATGGTAAAGTACAATATTTAGCGTAGAGCCGCCGACGGTTGGAAATAAAAAACAAATCCCCGCAAAGTAAAGAGTGCTGTGAAATAACACTTCGAATTCGAACTGATTAAGCACGCTAATTATGAAGTTGGAACAAGAAAATAAGTAAAACGTAAGGCATTTATAACTAAACATAAAACATATTTATTTTAACATGTAAACAACTGTCAACATTATAAAGTACAATAATTCGCAAAGATCGGCCGACGTTTGGAAATGATATGTGATTTCCGGACTAGAGACTACCAAATATTTAATATGATTTTCCCAGATGCACCAGCTTCAAAATATCCTATTTAGCGAATTACTCTGTATCCGGATATATTGGGTTGTCGGAAAAGTCATGACGTATTTACGCACCCGATGGCGGTTGGGCGGTTTTGGAAGTACTAGAGACATGCGCAGCTCTGTTATCGCCATGACATTCGACAGGTGCCAGATCTAGCTGCAGTCTAAAAGGAATACTGAGCGATTTGGTTGATTTGCGGAGATTTGACATCAAGTTAAAGTTGGAATACCAAACTGTGCATTTTCGCCATATTTTAGTGTTTTGCTTCCGTAAAGGAAAGACCGCGCGTCAAGCTTGTGAAAAGTTGCGTAAAGTGTACCGTGATAATGATCTACTAGAACGTCAGTGCCAGCGGTGATTCGCAAACTTCCGTGTTGGTGATTTTAACCTCTACGATTATCACAGCCAAGAGAATGCCAACGCGATCTCAAATGCTTCTCATCTTGCTTTAAAATGTGTGCTCACCCTGGTCATGACATTTGGCTTGCATGCACGTTAGCCTTGTTTTTTTCTGTATAAGCAATTATTTGTGACTTTCCATATGTTCTTTAACAATTTGGCCTCGCTCATGTACTTTTTTTTCTTATACAAGTAAAACTTTTGTCCGTCCTCAGGTTTTGCACAGTGTACAGTAAAATATAGTAACAATAAACAAAGTTTTGTGCATGAAATTACCCCGACAGTAAGAATAACTTCCTTTTCAAATTATGGTTTAATATGTAATAAAACTCGAAAAATTATGCTTAAATATATCAAGAAATATTTGGTCATGGTTTATATTTGGATTTCATATGAAAAAGTAATGCGACGTTTACTGATGAATTGTTTGTCGCAGTTATACTATAATTTAGGAATATTGATTCTGGTCTTTGCATCAAGTAGTCGATTTTGGCAAAACATTGACATATTTTGGCGAGAGCAATCTCACTTTTGCTAAACACCTAGTAGATTGAGGAACGCAGTAGAAGTTAACAATTAGTTTATTATAAATAAGGAGTTTTAAACAAAAAATACTTTCACGAATTTATTAATTTACAGTCCAGCTCAGATATTAGTGATATCTATGTAATTAAAAACAATAAGCATTAACTGTAATTGCAAGCAAGAAAAATCACAAAATAGTTAGACAAAGCAAAAGATATTCTCATACCGCAGCCCGTTTCACTAAACGTACGTAGCATTCAAACGTTAAGCAATTTCACTGTTTTTCTTTAAATGTTTGACCATTCACGGAAACACCCTGAGAAATAATTTTTGGTATTTAACAGCCAAGTTCAAAAAACACTCTTTTAGGGATACATTAGATTGCGGCTAATCGGAATGCTTCGGTGCTCACTTTGGCACGATTAAGCGGCTGCATTAATTATACGGCAATGATCTAAAATAATTAATTTTGAATGTCCTTCGAGACATGTCCCAGATAAATGGCTACTTTGATTAACCGATGATCAAATTAATCAACATGCCTTTAAAATATTGATCCGTTTAGTAAGTGGATGATTTCAGCCAAGAATGACCCATTACTGCATAAAGACGTATACTTAAACGTATACTATGCACAGACGTGCTTCTTATACGCAAGACACTTTAACATCCTGATTGGCTACTTCAAATTCAACTTTCTACGTGAAGTGAATTATAGAAACGTTGTACATCTAATGTTCCTGAAAAGACGTGGCCACTTTAAGAAGTACGATTTATTGTTTTGCGAAAGTCAGAATGAAGTTCAGATTACTGAACCATTTGAATTTTTACAACGATGCAAAAGGCATCGCATATACCGAACTTTATATCCTTGAAATGTAACCTAACATTTACTCAGAACGTAACAAAATCATTGTGCAATGCTTTGTTTGCCATTCTTAGAGCTGTTATTAATGACACTCGGAAGGACATTTTAAAGGTCAGACATGAACTTTAAGACCTACATCTTTCGTTAGCTAACAAATTAGCAGATTTTGATACTTTAGATAAAAATACTTCAGTTCGTAGTATCAACATTTCATCGAACCACAGGATTTTCCTTGAAAGTAATTTGAAAAAAATGAATCCTTGAAAGGCTCATACCCATAATAATAATAACGGAATAGTGTATCCAGATTACTAAGTGTTTCTCCACTTGCCCGGTTATATTGTCACTGAAATTCAGAAGCGGACTTTACGATATAATTCTGACTTTGCAATCTCAAGAAAGATACCCTTATCGGGCATACAGTGGTGACAAAAATTGTGGACACTTTTTTGAAATTTTCATGTTTTTGCAACTTTGGCGGCTTATAGAAAAGGTTATTTTGCCCCAAACGCAAATATTTATATGTCAATGTAAAGAAATTTAATGCTGAATCCAATACAAAAACAGATTGCAAATATATGCAGTACAGAAAAAGTTATGCTTATTTTAGTCTAAAAAAGAAACACATGTGTGTTTCAGTCGAGAAAGCGGTTTGTAAGTGGAAACCCTAATGGCCAATCACAGTCCTTGTTCAGGGGACCAGTCATATGGCAGTAGCTGCAATACATCTTGGAAGAAGTTGAGGAAAGTCAGTTTTGCGGTTTGTTCTGTAGAAGAAAGACTGTTAGCGGTGTAAGTGAAGCTTAATTGCAGATTGTGTGTATATTTTTAGCATTTTTTTAAATTTACCGTGTAGATAATAAGTATAGCAATGACACAAAAGGAAAGTGTTGATTGGTCACCCATAAAAAGGATCAGGATTGTATTATTACGTGAATCGGATCTTTCTTATGCTGAAATTGCATGGCAAGTACGTGGGTCAGTGACAACATTTGGTGTACGAAAGTGCTGTTTACGTTATCAGGAAACAAAGTCTTTGAAAAAGAAATAAAAAAAAGGCCGAAAAAAGGGCGCAAAAGCTGTGATGAGAGCAGAATAAAAAGACTGTGTCTGAAGGACCCAAAAATTTCATCTGAGGCAATCAGAGCTGAATAGTGTTCAACTGGTGTTTCTGTTAGTTCAAGTTCGACAAGAGGCAGACCCTGAAATATGGAAATAAGGGGTACGTTTCTGCGAAAAAGGCCATATCTGAATCTACAGAAGCGCAATAAATGACTACAGTGGGCAAATGAACACATTGGTTGGACAAACTATCAGTGGAAGCAAGTTATTTGGAGTGACGAAAGTAAGATATCCTTATTCGGTAGTGATGGCCGAAAATAGGTGAGACGTAAAGAAGGAGAAGAGCTACATTCTAACTGCATGGATGCCAATGTAAAGCACTAAAAAAGCGTTATGTCTCGGGCATGTATGGCAGTGAGGTATATTGGCCGCCTTCATGTAAACGACTTCACGCTGAACACAAGAAAATACATCGAAGCTATCCTGGAATCAGAACTGCTACCTTCCATCAGGGTTATCTTTCCCAACAACGCATCAATTCCTTTTCAGCAAGATTTAGCTCTCTGCCACTCAGTAAAAATTTGCAATCCGTAGTTCACACCGAAGTCCATTCCACTGTTGACCGGGCCAGAAAAACTGTCATGACATGAACCCAATAGAAAATTTTTGGCATTGCTTGGAAAGCTTTGTACGAATGAGACATCCATCAAATGAAAGGCAATTATTTGAGGTAATACATACTTCCTGGCAACACGTAAAAACGAAAGCAGAGCTTAAAACGCTTCCTGGTTGAATGAGACGTCGCTGTGATAAGGTATTAAAGAAAAAAGTCTACCCTACTAAATACTGTTAGTACATTAAAATCGTAATTGCATTACAGTATATTCAGCATGATTACAGTTTTCCCTGCATAACGTTTTTGTACTGCATATATTTGCATTATGCCTTTTGTAATGATTTTAGCATTAAATGTTCTTTAAATTGACATATAATCATTCGCATTCAGTACAAAATAACATTTCCTGTAAGCTTGCAAATTTGCAAAACATGAACATTACAAATAGTGTACACAATTGTTGCCACCATTGTTGACCTCAAAGAACAATATATAAATACAAGACATTAAGTTTTGTATTTTTAATCAAATATTGTTTAAATATATTGAATTGTTAATATAAAAAAATAATCCCGTCATTCTTTTCAATAATTCACATAGGGTTTTTTTTTTTTTTTAATTGGAGGTTTAACGACCACCGTGTTCAACTCAATGGGCTATAAGCAGTCGCCCGTCCCTAATTTAGGGTCACTGGTTCCAGGGAAGGGAGAGAGCCAGTGCCATAAGACAAACACAACATCCATGTCTGACCGGGATTCGAACCCGGACCTCTTACAGACGAATGATCAGAGGCCAGCGCCTTAGACCACTGCGCCACCGGGGCGGCTCACATAGGGTTGAAATGTTTCTTTCTACATTACTTTAAAGGTGAGAAGAAGAAAATAATTTAGTACAGGAAATCACATTCATTTTAATTAAAATCAACGACAAAAGGATAAATTTCGGACTCTCAAGTCCTTGGTTATTTTTAAAGCAATATGACGTCATCGAAACAAGTAAGAGCAAGTTTTGTGAGTGTGTTTGGTTACATGCAAATTGTTAACAGTCACGTGACAGCTCTGTACTGCCGATCTGCTATAAAAGCTAAAGAGTGAGTGGGGAGAAATGGTTTGTTTTGGAGGTGTTGGCGTGTGTATGTGCCTTTTTTGTTGTTTTTGGGGACTTGTAGTACATCCAAAAGAATTCATCTGGATGTTTTTATACGTATTCGAACTTTTGGTAAACTGGAAAAAGGGCAAACAACCAGAGAGGTGGCGAAGTAGTTCGGAATTGCACAGGGAGTAGAATTACGGATCTGGAAGCAATTTGCTGCTTCTGAACATGGAATAGCAACCACAAGGTTCAGTATTGGTCGATCACGCAAAGCTGCGCCATCACAAGATATTGTTGTTAAGGAAAAAATATCTCGCCGAATAACTGCTGTCAAGTTATCTAAACAGGTGGAATCAAGCACGTGTACCAACATATCGCGCCAAAATGTGTCAAGGCGTTTGAACAATTAAATCGTGTGACCAAAAATCTAAACAGTATGTTCCATTAAACCCAGCACGCTAAACAACACGCTATCGTTTGTGTCGTGATCAACCTACATGGAGGGAAGAAGAGTGGGTCAATGTTCTGTTGAGAGACGAAAGTGGATTTTCGTTATCGTCTGACTCTAGGTGGATATACATCTGGCGAGAACCCCTCGCTGTCTGTTCAGCCATAAACATAGAAATTGAACATTACAAGATTGTTGGAGTAATTGTCTAATATGGGATTATGGCTAATAGGCAAATAGAGCTCATAATGTTAACAAAAGGGTCAATAATTGCTCGGCGTTATTCTGAGGTCATTAGAGAACCCGTTAGGTTCTTTCCTGGTGGTGTGGGAAATTTTTTCATTTTTATGGACGATAGCGCCCATCCTTATCGAACATCAAATGTTGATAAACTGTTGAACATCGATCATCATTTCTTCATGTATGGAGTAGACTGCGTTCTTCTGTGGTCGTAATCTAATCGAAAATGCTTGGGACACAATGAGGAGACGCATTGGTGAGCGCGCTGCTACACCTAGAACCAACAATACCTGGTGATTCCGGTGAAAGAGGAATGGATAGACCTCCCTCAGGATCTTTTGTACAGTCACGTTAAAAACATGGCCCACTGAGGCCAATCATGCATTCTAGTCAAGATTGGACATGTACCCTAATAAACTGATCAATGAAAATCTATGTTATTTTATTGAAGGATTAACGACCACCGTAAGCAACTCAATGGGTTATAAGCAGCCCCCCGTCCCTAATTTAAGGTCACTGGTTCCAGGGAAGGGAGAGATTAATGCTGTAAGACAAACACAACATCCATGCCTCACCGGGATTCGAACACGGACCCTTTTGAACGAATGATCAGTGGCCACTGCTTAGACTTCTGCGCCACCGGGGCGGAATTTTTTTTTTTTCAATTTTAGTTAATGCAAGAAAATTTAAGAAAATAGTATGTTTGATCTTTTGTCCGTTTTCTCTGTTAATAAGCAAAACTTCATTCTTATGTATGTGCGTACATGTAATTTTTATCTTTATTCACTCTCTATTAAATTATTTTCATTCACATCCTATTAGAATATAGGTATGCAATAAAAATATAGGTGATCCTTAATTTTTTGGCAACAGTTTATATAAAGTATGCTCTTATACATAATGTGTATTAGGTATTAGATATAAGATACAGCTAATTCCCGCCTAAGTTGAAATAAACGTCCGTCTAACAGTACACAAATTCCGCAACTATCGTGCTACAATTAAGTAAATTAGTAGAAAACTCCTAATACAATATAGCATTTTTTTTATTGTAGGTTTAACGACCGCCGTGAGCAACTCAATGGGCTATAAGCAGTCGCCCGTCCCTAATTTAGGGTCACTGGTTCCAGGGAAGGGAGAGAGCCAGTGCCGTAAGACAAACACAACATCCATGCCTCACTGGGATTCGAATCCGGACCCCGTTCGGACGAATGATCAGAGGCCATCGCTTAGACCACTGCGCCACCGGGGCGGCTCACAATATAGCATTATTAGTAGTATAAAATGACGGGTCCGGCCCCAAGGATGCATCCTTCTAGAGAAGGATGGTGGGCGTGGCCTGACGCAGAAGGATGGGGGCGTGGCTTGCGGTAGAAGGATGGGGGCGTGGCAGATGACGCTAGTGTGTTGGGTCGGTGTGCTGCCCCCTAGCGGTGCTTCTTGGAACTTTCGATGGTTTTTTGAGGGATGGCAACGACCGAGTGGGAGAAAGGGCGTGGCAGATGACGCTAGTGTGTTGGGTCGATGTGCTGCCCCCTAGCGGTGCTTTTTTAAACTTTCGATGAATCTTTGAGAGATGGCAACGACAGAGTCGGGGAAAGGAGTTGTGCTGCCCCCTAGCGATGCTTCTTGGAACTTTTAATGGACCTTTGTTTTTGAGGGATGGCAACGACCGAGTGGGGGTAAGGGTGTGTGTACGTTGCCCCCTAGCGGTGCTTTTTCGAACTTTTCTCGGGAGATTTATTGGACGTTGACAAATTTTTAAGAAGTCTTTCCAATATTTATTTTTTTAATTTTCTCGGGAGATTTACTGGACTTTGTCAAATTTTTGAAGGAAGTTTTTTTTGTCCTTTTTTAAATTTTTTTACACGTATTTTTTTTGTCCTATTTTTTCTCTCTAATTTATTTTATTAAACTTATATTTTCTGGAATTCCCTGAGGTATTATAATTTTTATAGACGTTGCATTATTTTTTTTATTTTCTCGGGAGATTTATTAGACTTTGTCAAATTTTTTGAAAGAAGTCTTTCCAATATGTTTTTTTTTATTAAATTTATATTTTCAGGACTTCCGTGAGGTGTTATAATTTTTATAGACGTTGCACTATTTTTTTAATTCTTATATTTGTCACTCCCTCCAATTTTAATTTAGGCGAGGAAAGGCTTTGTTTGAAAAGATTTCGTTCCCGTTGATTCATCTTCCGCCATTTTAGTTTCACCACGTTGTCATTTTGTGAGCCATGTGTTTTGGGATGAGTCACAATTTTCTCTTTTACTAAGAACATTTTGTATGACACGTGTTTTGGGATGAGTCATTATGATGAGTGACGCATTCGTGATAGCAGACATGACATCAGCCAACATCGTTTTCTCCTCAGCGGGGTCGGCTTTATTTATTTTTTTTATTTTCTCGGGAGATTTACTGGACTTTGTCAAATTTTTGAAGGGAGTTTTTTCAATCGAAGCATTTCCTCAAATTTGTTTTATTAAATTTATATTTTTAGAACTCCGTGAGGTGTTATAATTTTTATAGACGTTGCATTATTTTTTTAATTCTTATATTTTTCTTCCCTACAATTTTAATTTAGACGAGGAAAGGCTTTGTTTGAAAAGATTTCGTTCCTGTTGATTCATGTTCCGCTATCTTTTGTGAGCCATGTGTTTTGGGATGAGTCATCATTTTCTCTTTGACTCAGAAAATTTTGTATGACACGTGTTTTGGGATGAGTGACTATGATGTGTGACGCATGTCGTGATAGCAGATATGACATCAGCCAACGCCATTTCCTCCGCGGGGTCGGCGGTTGACGTCATTTGAGATTCTGTTAGACGCCTTAAGTTCCAAGACTGATTTTTTTCAATAACTTGATCATTTTGCAACGAATTTATTCCTTATTTTTTCCTAATAATTTCCCATTTTATATTCATCATTTTTCAACGTAACGATTTTTTTTATTTTCTTTGATTAGACTTCACGCATTTTCAACGGACGTTCCAACATAAAGACGTTTTCCAAAGTTTTGTGCTGCAGACAATCTCAAAACACGATTGTTTATTAACGTATTTACGTGTTCATGACATTTTCTGTTACATTTTTTTAACGTTGTATCTTTTTCCACCGTACAAAGCCACAATTTTTTATGCATAGTTAAAATATTTATTTTTTCGTATTTTTTTATTTCTTCATGATTAATCAGTGAAATGTACCTTTTAATACATTATCTTAATCTTTTTTTCTAAATGCTTGCGTACTCGTTAAACTTCTCGATGTACCAAAATTATTTTATTTTCTAACTTTTCAAACTAACAACTACTTTTATCGAGGTTTTATTTTTTCTGATTCAAACAAGCAAACGTTTCTTCATTATTATTTCTGTTTCCTATGCAAACAACTTTTCTTACTTGCTTTTAATGTATGACTTAATGTGGTTTTCTACATAGCTGTTTCATGTTTGTGCGAGAAATATACAGACTATAGCAGCTAGCTATACATAACATTCGTTCGTAACAGAATCATTTTTTTTTCAGATTTAAACCAACATACGTTTCTTAACGACTTGATATCTGTTTTCTGGGGAACTTTTTTTTTACTTCATTCAATTTTATTCCAGATCATGAGACGAGGAAATGCTTCTTTAGAAACGATTTCGTTCCTGTTCGCAGTAATTATTGGACTTTGACAAATTTTTTGTGAAATGACTTCATGCTAATTCTGAGTCTTGTCTTTGCAATATTATTTTCTCGTAATTTTTTCGTGTGTTCAAGAACTCTACAGGTCTTTTACAGTTAAAATTCTACTGAAACAATATTTTCTTTCTTTATTTCGCATATCATTATAGCTTCCTAATTTTCGCTATTTTACTTCATCTTTTTTTTGAAATTTCGTAAAACGTTTCAGTATGTCAGTAATTTATTTCTTACTTGGCCAAACTTGTGACTCCTTTTATTTAGACTATTTTTTTTTCATTTCATTTCAGCAAAACGATTATTTTAGATGTAGCAAATCATCAGGTTTTTGTTTCCTTACATATCATATTTTCCAACTTGCTTTAAAGTATTCCTCAAAGCTTGCATGTATGTCAAATATGCATTTTTTTATTCTTTCCTAGTTTGCTATACTCTTTCGTGGACTGTCCCCACAGGAAAGCATTCATTGTCAAGACATGCAATCTAAAACCTTTCTTCTTACGATAAAATTTGTATTCTTTGGGACATGTTTTCTGTATATTTTTCTGTCTCGTCCGAAAAAACAATCATTCTGGAGGCAAAGCGAGTAATTCTGTTCTTCCACTAAACATTATTTTTTAACGTTTTACTAACTCACCACCTCCATAGCGAAAATAAAGAAATACTTACTTCTGTTCCCTACATATCGACTCAATCTATTTCTTTTCGAAATGCTGATCATGACAATTCAACTAAAATTTCATACTTTCACCAAAAATCATATTCTTACACGAGTTATTTTTGTACTTTATTTCATGTATAACTAAATTTTTATTGTTTACTCACCTCATCAAAGTCAATAAAAACTTCCCTAATCTCATTCCTTTTCCTCATTTAGTTCGCTTTAAATTGAGATGTTTCAAAACTTAGCGTATATTTCATTCACTTAATGTCCAGTTCTCCCGTGTCTGTCCCTTCATTTTTAACTTCTGTGCCTGCTGCATTTTTTCTTTAGACGTTTAGTTTCATTGACCTTTTTTTCGTTTTAATTAGGTTTTCCTTATCATATTTTTTTATTCATTGTCTCAGCAGAAAAAGCTTTCATTCTGGAGACATAGCGACTAAGTCCGTACTTCCTCTAAACATTTTTATTTCACGTTTTACTAATTCGTCAGAAAAGCAGGTGTTTCCAAACTACCATAGTGAAAATATCGTATTCTCCTTATTTTACTTATTATATTTTTCCTTCTATTCAGTGTTGTATGATTCTTCAAACTTTGGTTTATTTTTATGAAACTTCTTTTTTTTCTTAGTTCCTTTTTCTGATCCAAACTATCAATCTTTTCCTATCGATTTAATTACTCTTATTTTCCCATTCGACTTCACTTTTGAACAGAAATGTATCTAAAATGTTCAGGTGTATTTTAGTCTATAAGGCCGATTCTTCCCTGTTTCAAATAAAGTCATGTAGGATTTTAGTGTAAATGCCCCTAAATCTTTAGAACTTACTTTTCATAGTTAGATACTAATTCCTCGAGGTTTACATTAAAACATGAAAGAAGAGTGTTTTTACGCTCTCTCCAGTGTGTGAGCTTTCCCCAATAAATTAACTTTGGAATTCCCCTTCTTTCTACCGGAAAATGACAATCTCCTGCGACTGTTTTCATGCGTCTACTGCTTACAGGAAAACCTCATATGGCATGAAATCACTTTGCTTGGGAGATTAAACTAAATTCTGGTTTTGAACTTTGAATGCAAACTCAAGCTCGCAAAAGCATAGCTTTCTGAGTGAACCTAAGATGACAAAAATCTAAAACTGCTGACTCAATGGGACAGAGCGTTTGAACTTTGCCGTTCATTCACCATTTAAGAGATCCATCGTGAACCACTAGAATGGAAGTAAGCAGACCCTGATTTAGTCCACTGTTTCCAAGGAAGGTAGAAAACTAGTGTCGTAATTCAAAAGCTCATAACTCAAGCCCCCCAGGATTCAATTTCGGACGAACGAATACTCAGATGTCAATGCTTAGACATTGAAAAATTACTTCAGACAAATATTTTCTTACTTAAAGTGCTTCAATTTAGAATTTGTACTACTTAAGATTTCCCTTAGTCAATATTTTTTCTATCTTAAAAACTTCTAAAGGGTTGATTTTGAAAAAAACGAGTTCTCACGAAAATGTAAAATTTCCTCAGATTGTATGAGGCACCAAAAAAAAAAGTTGATGAAGCTTGAATGTTAACCATTTCTTTCTCTTCATGTTTCATTCCATAAACTTTCTTCAAATTCCTATATATCCAAGAATTTTGTTAAATGTCCAAGTTCGACTCCCCCAGAAATTCTCTGAAAATGATAGTTTCTCTTTTAAAAAAATTCCAGAATAAGAATCCCTTCACTGAAACAAGAAATTCATATTCAAAGCATTCCATCCCTCTTTCTACTTCAAATACTCTATTTGTAAATCTAAGGAAGTTTTTTTTTTTAATATTCATATATTTTTCCCTCTAACTTTAGAAGATATTGTCCCAAAATGTATGTACATATTACGATAGTAAAATATCTTACTACTGCTTGATGTTCAATTCACTTCACATTGTCTTAAGGAAATTCGTTCATTTTCTCATAACACATAGACATGTTATTTTTCTTCCCATTCACTTCAAAGACTTGAGATCAACTTAATGGAGGCCTTTGAGAAAAACTTTCATAGGAAGGCATAAATTTGCCCAAAAAGTACATTAAAAATAAACAAATGTTGAAAGTTCCTGTACAAGAAGGAAATTCTATTGTAACTTCTAAAGGAAAAAAGACAAATTCTAAGAAAATATGTAAAAATGTTCGTTGGATTCCATATTAAAAAAAAATTTAGTTGAAGAAAAGTGTCATTCTTTTTTTTCTTTTTTTTTTCTTTTTCTTTTTTAAATGTATACATTTTCGGAACAGTTCATTCTTTCCTAGGGTTAAAAATGGAACACTTCATTTTTCTTAGTAGACAATTTTGAGAAAACACATTTCATTAAAAGCAGGGAAATTCCTATAGAATAACATGGGAAAACTAGTATGCATAAAAAGACTGTTTCGAAACGAGTAAAAATTTGTTGAAGTTCGTTTTCGAAAAAGTTGGAAATGGAATGAAGTAAAAACAGTCACAGCAAGTTCCTGAAAGTTGAAAATTGGATGTACTAAAAATGTCTAGGGAAAGAAATTTTTATAAAACACAGACTGTTTAGTTTTTCCAGGCTAGGGGGTCTTCAGTGAGAGCGCTTCTTCTTTTCAACTCAAAGAATAAAGCGAGTCAGTTTGAAACATTTCAAACTCACCGAAATTAAGCCGTGTACTCTGGTTTCGACTCAATACTGTAAAGCATTGCTCTCAGACCAGTCGGAATTCCGCCACGATTGGTTGCCTAATGGAAAACATCAGACCCCTTTCCAATAACAATTCCCGAATATCCTTAAGAAAAGTCTAGCAAAAAAGCACTAGTTCACCATTAAAACAATTGGATTCATTCTGTTACTGTTTTAAACATTTCAAAAAAGAAGTTTACATTCTCACTTTTACTTTTAAAATCTTGAAAGCTTAAATTTTGGCTCATTTCAAAAAAAAAAAAATCACTTAACATTTAATTTAAAAAAATAATTACTCTTTAAATTTATGTCTTAAAACTAAAAAATATTTACGCTTAATATTTCAATAAATAATAAATATTCACAAACTCACCTTCTACCTTGCCCATCTAAAAAAAAAAAAATTCTGAATTTATATAATCGAAGTCATTACTTTTCCAAGTAGTTCTTTTCCCCTGATTGTAGAGAGGAACTCTTCTGAAATCTTCACTTTTCCACATGTGTTCATAAAAGCTTGAGCTACTTCCTTAGGATTCAACAAGGCCACAGCGTTCTCGAAACTTGAAATCGCTTTCCTGTTCCACTCAGTTGTTAGGCATGGAGGATGCATCTGAATAGGTGGAAGTACTTCAGAAATGCATTCGCGACATCTAAATACCTTCAGAATGCTCTCCCCTATTAAATTTTTTAATCATTCAATTAAATTGTGTCTAAGTTCACACTCCTCAATCGATGTATTTTGAAACTTTCGGGACTCTCCGAGTACGATTTTCTGGAATTCTGAACCCATTAACAATTCCTGGATGCTGTCCCACACGCCATCCAAAATAATTTGGAGTTTCTTAAACTGCTTTCTGGTTAATGCAACTCCTGTTGTTAAGTGAAAAATCTGGAAACACAATTTGAAAGACTTGAAGATTTCTTACTTTATTCAAACTTTGAACAGAACTAAAATTCGCTCAGCGTTTCCTTTGCCTACTGTAACCAACACATGACCCTTATCACCACGTGGTGATTGATGTGTCACCATGCGTCAGCACTAACTGCACGATGACTGTTTCCTTATCTGGTCATCTTGCAACGAACATGCTATTGACTCTAATCAGACAAAGCTAACTTCAGCTTGAGAGATAAACGAAAGGATTTCATTATAACTAACTTTCATATCTTGAGAGAATAAACAAAAAAATCTTCATAGAGTACATAATAAGCGTAAAGAAATTCTCCAAGGACGAATTTCCACTGAAATGATGGTGGTATACGGAAAGCGTGAGAATTTAATCAGACACCTTCAAAGAATTCATCCTGGAATTAACGCTGCTTTTGAAAAACGAGTGAACTATGAAATTATTTATTCTCCACACAGAAAAATTTCAGATTTCGAAATCTCGCCGTCCTGACCCACTTTTTTCTGAGTGAAATTTAACACATGGTGGAAATCTTCACTTACGCATTCCTTTGAGTGGGGAATAGCTCTCATGAAAGGGGTCAACGGTTCCAAACGACACTGATTAAAATTGGAGAGGAAAAATATATGAATTAAAAAAATAATGCATAAGCAGGATTCCCAAAAACATAAAAAAATATAAGTTTTATATAAAAAGAAATTCCAGGGAAAATATTAGAGGGGCGAAAGATTTCCCATTCTTCCATTCCCACAAAAAACTTAACGAAGTCCAATAAATATCTCGAAAAAAAAATTAAACAAATACTTGGACTGACAAAAGAGAGAACGACACGTGACGTCAACCTATCCAGCGGTTGGTAGTAGGTGATACACTGTTCTCCACTCTGACATCATTTTTTTCTATGCGAACAGAAATTAACTTGAACAACCGTTTTAGAAGATGTCTCTTCCACCTTTTTTCTTCCCATCCATGCAAGAGGAATCAGATTGCCTTTTCCCACCAAAAGTTCTAGCAAGAAGGAGCAGGAGACGACGGAACGAAACCCGAAGGAGCTCCCTCCCTGTCTCGCCCCCTTGTTATTCGACTCCTTCGGGCTACGTTCCGGCGTCTCCGGCTCCTTCTTGCTAGAACTTTTGGTGGGAAAAGGCAATCTGATTGCTCTTGCATGGATGGGAAGAAAAAGGTGGAAGAGGCATCTTCTAAAACAGTTGTTCAAGTTAATTTCTGTTCGCATAGAAAAAAATGATGTCAGAGTGGGGAACAGTGTATCACCTACTACTAGCCGCGGGATAGGTTGACGTCACGTGTCGTTCTCTTTTGTCAGTCCAAGTATTTGTTTATTTTTTTTTCGAGAGATTTATTGCACTTCGTTAAGTTTTTTGTGGGAATGGAAGAATGGGAAATCTTTCGCCCCTCCAATATTTTCCTGGAATTTCTTTTTATGTAAAACTTATATTTTTTTATGTTTTTGGGAATCCTGCTTATGCATTATTTTTTTAATTCATATATTTTTCCTCTCCAATTTTAATCAATGTCGTTTGGAACCGTTGACCCCTTTCATGAGAGCTATTCCCCACTCAAAGGAATGCGTAAGTGAAGATTTCCACCATGTGTTAATAGTTCCAGCTAATTAAAACAAGTTGTAAACGTATAATATTTTGAAGTGAAAAAGGTTAGTTGAAGGATATTAAAAGTAGGAAAAATTAGCAATACCTTGTGTCTTCGAAGTATATTCTCGGGAATTCTAATAAACAGTCAGTTTTATGGTTCATAAAGGAACAGAGTAGGAAATTGAAAATGGCAAAATTGACTAATAATACCCATGACCTGTAGTTCATGGCGACCAACTGCCCAAGCAGGAGAGCCACCTTTAAAAGGGCAACAAGTTTAAAGAGTATATTAAGGTGTTTATCTATAGGCAACCATGATATTTCACAGCAACGTATGATTTGAGTGACGATTTCTTTCCCATGCTACTTGCAGTCAGGCAGCCTGACACTTACAACGCAGGCTTTGTAGTGGTGATGTCCTGAGAAAATGCAAACATGCAATTTTGAAATCCACCGGGAGTTGTAGCAAAGTCTGGCAACGTAGTTCGCGAGTAGAGACAGCTCCTCTTCAAACTGACGATTGTTGACCCCGTGAAACCTATGTGGCCCATCTACAAATTTTATTTGCATCTGCAACCTAAGAAAAACTGACTGGATTTTAATGGGAAGGTTAGCAAATTGAAATCTAAATTACTACATTTGTAGAAAGACATTTGCGCTGTATTGTAGTGCGATAACGAGATTCGTACATACCTTTGTACACGAACTTCTCTTTTCACATATTAACACACTGCCCTATTAAAAACATGTGGTTGCGTCAGCTTCTGCTATTTTCTCTTTGTTTTGTGTCCGGCTGATGCCTAACTAATGTGTCCCATGTGAAGGCTTTCCAAACCATCACGGAGACATCGGAGCCTTGAACAGAGCCGACATGGTACGTAGAGACCATGACCTCATGCAACAGACGTCACACCGGCGCTATCCCGTCAGCTCGGTTCGGACGAAAACGGGATTCAACTTAGCACACTTCATGGCACCACTCTGCAGACGTCAAGTCTTGAGGTTTCCGTCACAAGGCGAGATATTATCGAGAATCCAAGACTGGCACACGAATAGGGCGTCAGCATCTGTAACCCAGTGTACAAAGCGTACGCCGTACAGTCAACTCGCTGCTGCTGATTGGTCCTTCGACATTTAAACTGGATATTAAATATAAAATAGTACAACTATACTCGTTTTTCGAATTTATTGGCGTACATAAAACCAAGGTTTCCAAGTTTTTGCTCATCAACCAGATGGCTTTCTCAAAGAAGGTAGACAGCAAACTGGATAATAGAACGTTTCTACAATTTGAACGCGGTGACTTGACTTGACAATAAACGAAGAGATGCGAACGTAATTATTCAATAAAAACACGAGGCATCATGTTCGTTTTGCACGCGAAATCCTTGGAGGAAAAGGAAAGACATTCATTATTTGAAGAAGTGTTTCGAAATTCATGGTAATTCTAGCGAGACGCTATCATTGCAGGCCTCATCGTTCGGAATGGTCTCGGTTCCAGAATGACAGTGGATTTAGGAGTAGAGTAGGCAGCTACTTTCTTTATGTCATCCTACATAGGATCGTCGGACTTGAACTGGACTTCTCTGAATAGGGCCGTGGTTAATTTGCCGACTACGCATGCTCGTCAACGAGCATGCTTAGTCGCAGTAGCCCAATGGGAAATATCACTTCAGGCTGTTATTTTACAAAGTGCGTAATGCAATACGCGATTTTAATCACAAACATTTTTGCAGAAAAATCCTGCCAGAAATGTGAATATAGCCAGATATCTCCCAATTCTCTTGTTTGCAGATCTGGATTTAAAATCACAAATATTCCTAATGCAAGGAGTTTTGTTTTTTGTTTTTGTTTTAATTTCTATTTGTTACAGGCTCCTCTTTTGGAGCTTTCGTTACACGCTTCTTTTTGGGAACTTTCGTTAGAGACTAACTTTTTTCTTTGACTCTTTCTACCCTTCCCTCTGCTTAACTTTGCTGTTAGTGGTTGATAGCTGTACAGGGAAGTATGTAGGGCAGTTTACGACTTCCTCACTTAAAGGGAATTCATATATTTCTTTAACTCTAATTTTTTCCTCGCTACATATTTTGCTACTTTACTATCAAGACATCCTGTTTCCGCTTCTGAATATTTTTTTCCTGTCTCGAAAAGGTGCAGCGTGCTGTAGGTGAGTGGACTATAAACCTTTAAAGAAATTCTTCGATTAGATTTGAACATTTTATACAGGCAGAACAAGACAATATTTGTAAAACACCGCACAATTTCCTAAGAAATGAAAGCAAATCAGATGTGTACGAGCAAAACGAAAAAAAAAACCGTTTCTTGAAGGGGTGTAGGGCTCCGTAAGGAATAAAACTAAATCAGAGTTGTATGAGCAACCGGGTATACTCGCAAAAGCCAATCCTTAGATGACGAAACCTGCGCCGCCACACCAACACGTTTTCCAATAAACCTACGTGATATGACTTTTGCTAGGTGTACTCATTAGAATAAACAAGCACACAATGTATGCTAATAATACAGCGATAGTGGTCAGGTCTTTCAAGAAAGCACTGACCATGGAGCTCGTTCAAAAGACTTTTACTGAGTTTAAAATGGGGGTGGTTGACAATTCTGTAAACCGCGTTCACTTTCACTCAGTGCTACAAATTCTATTAAAATATCCCAGAAGAAATGTCCATTCTACTGAATAAAACTGATTCTGGAAATCTAAAAATTGCGAATAACTGTAACGCCTATTTAGAACATCCACTTGACAGAACAAAATATTAATGTTCAGGGCAAACTCTCTCCTACAACAGTTACTGGTATTGGAAGGCTTTAGTCTCTAGTGTGTGACTTCTTTCATTGTTGCATATATGTCATAAGGAAAGTGCAATGATGATGAGCCCGGTGCGATATTCCCATCCTTTTCCGCCTGCAGAGGTGGTTGACGGGTGCGTAGAATTTTGCCGTTTGGGTGCGATATTTCTGTTTGGTTCCTGTGGGCTATGTTCTTCCTGTACGGTCCGCGGACAGATAACGATGTAGTTACTTTTTACTAACATTTTTGTTTAATTTTCTTTAGCATACGGTAACCTTAATCCCGTAGCTTGCTATTTGCAAGGACTTTTTGACAGCAGACATCAGTCATCGTTTTCCTAAAAGTTTCTACACAATGAATTATTTATTTAATTATTATATGAAATTTTATTTTCACTCAGCATTTAGAAAAAAAGATCTACAAAATTCCTTTATTCTGCATAAGATTCATCGGTACTTATTCAAATTTTACAGAGCGGTAGCTGCATAGCAATTTTAACTTAGACCAAACTTTCGAATAACGACCACCTCCTAAAAATGGTCACTTTTTCCGGTCCGAGAGGTGACCGTTATTCGGAGGTTTTTACTTTATATTTTTAGGGTCTATATGCATAGACTGAGAAAACATTTGTATATAGCGGTAGGGCATAGTATTTATAAAAAGTTGATTTAGGATAACACTGAGTTGACTTCTTTTATAGAAAGGTGGTTCATATGTTCTTTTAAGCTGTCTGATTTTTATTATGACACTTTGTATATGAGGTTTCCATGAGAGTTTGTTGCCAATAATATTTACCACACAGCTGGATTGTGTGAGTCAAAAACTATTCGTTGCGGAATCTGTTAACAATCTTCTGAGAAAGCGATCACTGATTTTTACATATACGTTGTGCTATCAAAAAGTTCGGAGTCTAGGTACGTAGAGCGCCAACAGATGGTAGTACGCGGATGCGCAAGATGCGATCGAGGGCAGTGACCTTCATCAGTCATTGTACAAAGTAGGGTCATTCTGTGAACATCGGCAGCTGTGCTACACGATATTTGGTGACAAAGTGTAGAACACAACTGCGAGGTCGGTATGGACTGCAAACTAGAGCAGAAAGCGAACATCAAATTGTGCATCAAACTTGGCAAATCGGGAACGGAGACAAGTGAAATGTTGCGGAAGGCATATGGCAGTGAAGTAATGAGTCGTCGGAGGTGTTTTGAGTGGCATTCGTGCTTCAAGAGCGGCACAACGTCACTGGAAGACGACGAGAAGACAGGGCGACCGTCCACGAACAAAATTCCCGGAAATGTGGAAAAAATTAGGGAACTGGTGAACCAGATGGTCGGTGAACTATATTGGTTCACCAGTTTTGAACATACACCGCATTGCAGCAAAGTTTGTGCCAAATATTCTGAACCCCGATTAGAAGGCACGCTGTGTCGAACTTTGTCAAGATCTTCGTCAGCACGTGGTGAATAATCGAACATTCTTGTCGCCGGTCTTCACTGGGGACGAGACTTGGGTCTTCGGTTTCGACCCGGAAACCAAATAACAGTCATCGCAATAGAAGAGCCTGTCATCTCCACGATCGAAGAAGGCCCTACAGGTCCGGAGCGCAACCAAATGCATGCTCATCGTGTTCTTCGACATTCGTGGGGTTGTGCATCGTGAAGGCGTCCCCAGGGACAAATACCCTTTTTTACTGTGAGGTTCTGCCGCGTCTTAGCAAGGACATTCGTCGCAAACGACCTGAAATGTTGCGCAGGGGCGATTTCCTGTTCCATCAGGACAATGCAGCAGCTCACTGAGCGTTAGCGACAAGCAAGTTTTGTAGCCGCATTAGCATGACTACATTTCATCAGCAGCCTTGCCCGCCGGGATTTCGCAACTGTGACTTAGTTGTGTTCCCGAAGCTGAAGCTGAAGCTCAAGGGTCGCCGTTTTAAAACCGCGAACGAGATTCACCGTGAATTGCAGACGGTGCTTGACACGATTTGCGAACAGGTCTTCCAGGTATTGCTCCAACATTAGCAAAAACACTGGCAGTGGTGTGTCGTTGGCCAAGGAAACTGGTTTGAGAGAGATCGTTGCCATACATTAGTAACTTAGGTACTTTATTGTATATCGCCCTAGTTTCGGAACGTTTTAACCGGGCCTCGTATTCATTAGCATGCGATTGGTGTTATAGAAAAGAACGATCATTACTGATAAAACACTATCTCAAAGCGCTCTCTCTCTATTCCAGTTCTTTATACGTGTGGAAAATTCTCATTTCACCTACAACAAGTCAGGTGCATCGGAAGATACCCTTTTTTATATACGAAACAGATGTTGCCGAAACATTGAGGTTTTCAATAATAATAAAAGGGTTAAAAATTTTTTCCGTGTATCGATATCTGGCATCTGTACATTAGCGTCAAAAGTAAAAATTTAAGTTTTGATGCAGAATAAAAATGGACCAGTTGTTATTTCATGGATTACATTTCCATTAAGTTTTCCCAGAACATACACGGATCAGCTGAAGCATTAAAAATACCGTCTAATACGCCGTAGGTCGTGCTCCCATTGCGAAAAGAGCTCTCAGCTGATGAGGCTTATACTCAAAGAGATCTAGATAGGTGTATCTTGATATTTGGTACCATGTCTACAACAGAAGATACCGCAGTTCCCGTAAATTACATCGTTGGGTGACGATGCTTGTACCCGTTTCTCCAACTCAATTTACAAACGCTCGCTAGTATTCATGCCCGGCGAATGTAAGGACCATGGCCGTAAATGAAATTTCTCTTCATATTCTTGGAACCAATTCTGAATCTTCTTCGAATTATAGTACGAGTACTGTCTTTTTGAAAGACACAATCTCCGCCAAGGGAATACATTTGCCATAAAGGGTGTACTTGGTCAGACATGAATCTCAGGTACGTGACAGCTGTCAGAGTTCGCTCTACATTGATATTTGGTGCAAATATTTTTCAAGAACTGACAGTCCAGAGTATTACACCCTCTCCCGCCACCTGGAACCGTCCTCCCAGGTGAGAAATCTGCCCCGTGTGAAAGTCGCACATCAGCTTTTCCGTCAAAATTGTGTAACAAAAAACGGGATTCGTCAGAGTATGAGACCCTCTTCCAGTCTTCTTTTGTCAAATATCTAAGAATGCGTTCCCACTGAAAGCATTTACGATGGTTAACGGCTGTGATAATTTGCACACGAATGGGTTTGCAGCTGCCGGGATTCATATCAATGAGCGCAAATGAAACTATGTGTTCTGACACATTTGGTGCTACATCAAAATTCATATTACATGTGGTGTCAGCTACAGTACCACTTCTGTTGCTACGGGCAAGAATAAATAAATTGTTATGACCTCTGGCATTAATGAGGCGTAGCCTGTTGAAGCCATGTCGACGGCTTAAAGGGTCACCTGTTTCGGACCATCTTTGTTAGGTACTAACTACTGTATAGCGTGAGTAACCTACCAGCGTTGCTGTTTCGGAGATGCACTGGCCAAGACGTCTTCCCATAACAATCTGTCATTTGTCGAAATCAGATAAATCCTTTGCTTTTCCCATGTTGAGATGAAATGTAATACGAACTGATACAGCTCAAGCGTTAATGTGAGCATGGCAGACATTTGACGCTTTGCAGAAATTCCAGCGAAAGAATAAAGTAAATATTGTGAGAGGATTTCAAATGCATATGGGAAAGGGAAAATATTATCCTAGAGTCTCGTTGTGAAACAACAATTACTTAACCGAATAAACGGTAATATCCGCTATCTACAAAAGTTCCTAACACAATAAAATATGTTTTTATAAAACTGAAATCATGAACAATTCCTTTTTTCCTTTAATCCATCTCGTTATTTTTTTATTTAAAGTCTTCACCTCTAATTACAATGGTTAGCTGAAGTAGGGGAATAAAAATCTGAAACTCACGTACTAAAGAAGTAATAATCTACAACTAATATGACCATGACTAAACCACGTGATGAACGATATGCGCTGTGTAAATAATCACAACGTGAGTGACACCGTTTCTGAATCAAACCAAATAAATGGCTTTCAACACAGTTTCCCTTTTGGCTAACTGGAAATATGCGCTAAACGAATAAACTTACGAAATTAAGAAGAGACGCCGTGAGTATCATTGTTCGTGAATCATACCAAATAAATGGCTTTCAAAATAGTTTCCCCTTTGGTTTGCTGAAAACATACGCTAAACGAATACACTTAGGAAATTGGGACGAGGATCGAACTGAGTTACAAAATCTGAAGCATTAATGCGTATTATCTGAACTATAATGAATGATGATTTTCTATTGGATTATTTTCAAATTTTAATACGTCTGTTTAAAACATCAAATGGTGCTCCATCGATATCATTGTACTTGAGTGAAAAAAATATTTTTTGCAACAAGTTCAATGCACACATATTTAAAAGTAAAATTCAATACGCGATGTTTATAGAATTCACTATACACTGCAAGAGCATATTCTTTTCTCAGAAGCGGGAAGCATGATTCGAACAACAGTATCCTCTTCATAACTCTTGCAGAACAAAATAATTTATTGCAGAACTTCGGTTGCAATGAAACAATGTTGTTTGCCAGATCTAGAAAACAATGCATTTTTGTAGTGTCAAAATCACCGTATCTTATTAATTAATGTAGTTGCGACAGCTGATTCTGTCTTCCGTAAAGCCGGATTGAGAGATCAAACCAAACAACATAATACATAAAGTTATAAGAATAAAAAGCGGTACATCGCATTAGAGTAGCTGTGTCTCTGTTCAGCCTGTACAAAGCATTTCAAAGACACGCTAGTAAACTCCATTAAAAGTCCACTAAAATCTTAGCATTTAGAAATAGCAGTTTATTGAACACACTTGTTATTTCCTTATCAGGAACATAAAACATATCACATCTGAAATAACGACTGCACAATTTATTTTATTTTTTATAATATACGTTAGTAATACAGATATTCGAAATATATGTTAATCAGCAACTGAATCCGGTTAATATGTTCAATAAATTAATTTTTGTTCCAGCATGGAAAATCTTCCTCGAATTCCGAAGTACCTTAACTGATGATTTGTTCTGCACCACTACGTGGTTAGTATATATGATATAAGTTTAAAATTTTGTTCCCTCTAATGGTACATCAGTCGAAAATCTTTAATGTTCTTATAATGCCTTTAAATATTGGCCAACGGGAATATTGGAAGGACGTATATATTCACATGGTTTATATTTCTTATTTCGCATTTTGTAAAAGGGGTTTATGTTATTTGCGAAATTGGCATTCAAACCTAGATATTTTTCTAAAGAGTATAAGTGTTTATTCTTACATCTTTAAATTGTACCGATTTTTATGTTCTTATGCTAAACCAAAGTGCATTTTCTTTTTTCGTTTACTAAATTTCCAAAAAAACATTTCCACTAATATATTCGAAAAGTGGTGAAACAAAATAGAATTCTGCGAACTTGTGCCCTACCTACTGCTTCTGATAAAAGTTACATCGTTTGTAATGATTATTTGGGAGTACTGTGAACAGTTCGATCTCAATGGAAACGTTGTGTATAGCTGTGGTGATTTAAGAGTACATTGTGCAAAGATTGTTAAAACAATTATTCTCAGTTTCATGAATTTTAAGTTCTGTCGAAATGCTCATTGATGTACAACCTAGGTTACTTTACAGAAAAGCTTTATAAAGCGCTACATTTGAAAAAGAAGTACCGCATTTAAGGTTATATTTGTTTACTTGTAAAAAAGACAGCATATTTTTGGTGCTGTTTTATAAACTCAATGGATAAACCATTAGAGATATATTTACCTAATAGCCTGTTGATCCTCTCTAGTGAAACTAACATCGTGTACACACCACGACATCGACTCTACCAGATGTCGGAGTGTTTTCCGAGGTAATTCAAGCCATGGATATTGCAGATTTACCACAAATGCTCTCGAGACGTCGTCCTGTGATCTAAAGATTTGATGTTCTGCACCACAGCCGCCCAGAGAGCTTCTGTAAGATTTATTTCCAGCTATCTTTTGGGACCTCTGCATGTTTCCAAATTAGGGTGAATATTCTTCGGTCCATGCCTGTGTGGTTTCAATCCCTTGGAGCTGCGCATTGTACTTCAGAAACAGACTTTCGGCAGCAGGATGCATGAAGGCTATGAAAGTATGGCAGTGATTGCCATCCTATGAGGGTCAGTCTTTAAGGTCTTCTCCAGAACAAGAGGAACTATTGCATACCATGAGAAGGCTCTCGAACCATCTTACAGACAACACCGCTTTTAAAAGAGCAGACCTGCCACGTTCTGGTTAATTTCTGCTTTCTCTGACTTAATTGCGTTTTTCTCTTATTTTCAGAAAACTAATTTAGCCAATTTGTGCTCCTTATGTTACGTTCGTTTTTCCCGATGAGTGACAGAAACTGAAACTTATAAAATTCCTTTATCTTTTCTCTTTTAAAGAAATTCACAAGAGATTTTATATTCTTTTTTAAAGAAATTCACAAGAGATTTTATATTCCTTATAGCACGTAATTCAAATAGCAACAAAGGATAACTACTTTTACTAAGGGAGCTTTGAGATATTAGAGTGACAACTAGGTGTAATAAACGGAAAAATAATAACAAAACTGATGAATAACAAAATTATATAATTCTATTTGAGTTTTACCTGAAGAATGTGTATTAATATTTATAGAATAAGTCTGATACAATTATTACAGACAAATGATTCATTAATTAGAAAATGTCTAATGGTGCACTTTTTTTTCGCAGTATTAATTCTTAAAAATAAATATATTAAGTTAACAGTTTTTCTTAAAAGTCATCAACATACTTTCGGTCCAAAGAGGTAAGAGAGCTTAATTGCTCGGCAATATAAAATCAATTTAAATTGACGTTTATGAAATGCAAATTCTAAAAACAAAGGGTTAAATATCTGTAGATAATTGTTTCCTTGATGTAAGTAACATAGACTAAAAAAAAAATAAAACAGCCTCCCGTGTCGCAAAGCATGCGTCTTTTTTCAACCCAAAAGTTGAATTTGGTTGAAAACTTGCACAACTAAATTTCTGTGGGAAGATTAGTCCCTCACAATAAATGGAATGGCTTCAATCATCGACGAAACATTGATTAACCCAATTTCACGACGTCACACCTAATACTGAAAGCTGACACAACATTCTGCGTCATTTCCACATTATAAAACATGCTATTCTGCAAATGTTTTCATGGGGAATCATAGATAAATGTAATATCAATTCGTGCCCAGAAAAATATGAAACAATAAATACATTTAAAAAAATTAAATAAAGATACGCAAGGAAACACAAAGCGGTGTGATTTGTGTGAAACCGTTGCGTTAATAACAGACAATAAACATTGTCTGTACTTCTCTCCTGAGATGATCTTTACAATCATCTAAAACGAATACATCCAGTGTAATCACCCAATCAGTAGAGACAATAACCATTGTCTGTACTCATTGTCTGTACGTGAGATGATAAGTTTGTTAAGGGACGTGCATACGAGTATTTCACGATGGCTTTCGTGTCGTATTTTTGAATAGGGAAATATTAGCCATGTAGTGTCATGTTTAGGGCGCGGTTTTTGTGACCTAAACATTTCCAAAATATGCAAGCATATACACTGACGGAAAAAAAATCCCAACACCAAGAAGGATTGGGTTAGATAAACGACAGTTGGTAGACGGTGAGAGTACATCTGTAAGATGACGTCTATGCAAATTTCACGCTCGGCGCATACGTGTGGCGCTTGCAGCGTCCCCAGAACATGCAAAGCAGGTTTGCTGTAAATACGCGCTGTAACGTTCGTGAGCGTTAGTTATCGTTGAGATTCGACGTAGTGTGCTGATGTTAGTCAAGAATACCTTTGAGAAGACGAAGAAGCCATTATCAACAGCTCACGGAGTTTGAACGAGGTCGTGTAATAGGGCAACGACAAGGTGGAATTTCGTTTCGCAATATTGCAGAACGACTTGGCAGATATGTAGCCACTCTGCATGATTGTTGGCAGCGGTGTTCAAGGAAAGGTACTGCCTCAAGTAGACCGGGTTCCGAGCGGCCACGCGGCACTACTGAGAGGGAAGACCGCCGTGTACGGCGTATGTCCGTGGCGCATCGTACTGTGTCTGCGGCAGCAATTCGAGCTGCAGTTGCCACCACAGTGACACAGCGAACTGTTACAAAACGGTTACTTGAAGGACAGCTCCGAGCCAGACGCCCTATAGCATGCATTCCACTTACTCCAAACCACTGCCGTTTGCGGCGTCAGTGGTGTCATGCTAGAGCTCATTGGAGGACGCAGTGGAGATCTGTTGTGTTTTCTGATGAAAGCCAGTTCTGCCTGGGTGCCAGTGATGGCCTTGTGTTGGTAAGAAGGAAGCCAGGTGAGCGCCTGCAACCAACCTGTCTGCGACCGAGACACACTGGACCTACACCTGGAGTTACGGTCTGGGGAGCAATTTCCTATGACAGCAAGAGCACTCTCGTGGTTATCCCACGCACTCTGACGACACAGTTGTACGTCGGTCTGGTGATTTAACCTGTTGTGCTGCCATTCATGAACAGCATTCCAGGGGGTGTTTCCAACAGGATATCGCTCGCCCGCATACCGCTGTTGTAACCCAACAAGCTCTACAGAGTGTCGACATGTTGCCGTGTCCTGTTAGATCACCAGAACTTTCACCAATCGAGCACGTATTGGACATCATTGGACGACAACTCCAGCGTCACCCCCAACCAACCGTCCCTGTATTGACCGACCAAGTGCAACTGGCATGGAATTCCATCCCACAAACTGACATCCAGCACCTGTACGACAAAATGCATTAACGTTTGCGTGCTTGCATTCAACATTCTGGCGGTTACAGCGGTTATTAATGTACCAGCATTTCACATTTAAAACGGCTCTTCTCGCGCTTACAATAAGCTGTGATCTTGAAACCTTAATCGATTAAATATGTTACCTATACAAATGTATTGCCACTATTTCATTCCTCTACAACTATTTTCCATGGTGTTGGGATTTTTTTTTTCCGTCAGTGTATGACATTCAAGTCGTTTAAATATGACTAATTAAACCAAAAATATGACCATATATTTTATGAAAATATCACACAATTTTTAAGACTCAGTGTTTATACACATATTGATTGTAGTTTTTAACTAAAATGTTTATTCTTCATCACTTCTTCATACTTCGATCTTGTTTACATCTATGTAATTAAAAAATTAGTACTGACCAGTGCAAAAGTGCTAGAGTTGAAGGAATCAAATGAACATTTTGAGAGTAAAATAATGGCTATACCTGGATTAAAGTTCGTCGACCATAGAGTTGCACTGGATTATTAAGTGCATCTTCAGGTTATCAAATTTAAAACTACTTCTGCTGCTGGTTGGTATATTCTTGTACCTATAAAAATCCTGCTCGATGTCACAAGATGTTACAAGGGCACATTTGAACAACGCCAACTCATCTGGAGAAAATATTGGTTCGAAGTCATCAAATATCTCTTCAAGTTCTCCATGATTGTCATTTATTTTGCAAAGTGTTGAATAACCCGAATATGATTACATCACTATTTTCAATTTATAACATACTTTTTCAGCTATGTTCCGCTTTGCTTCGTTTAAATCACCCATAGTTTGTTTTGAAGTTTGTCGTTCATTGCCAAGTTTTATTCCTACAGTTTCAAGTCGAGTGATCCCACTAGATATTCCACTGACGTTATATTTTACATATGCCAAATTCCCAGACATGGTGTCAGAAAAGGAATCTTGCACAATTTTGATGAAAGAAGAGTCACAACAGTCAAATGATTTAACTGACCTATCTAAGGAATCATAATTTGTGAAATAACACCAAGCCGCATACAGCCAGGTCACCCACCGCATTAGAGACCAAAACGTCCAACACGTAAAAGCATCCAGTATTGGGACAACAAACTGAGGACTATCGGAAGCCCGTTCGGTAAGAAGGCTTCTGAAAAGCAACAGACATTTTAGGAAAATGTCGAACGCATCAAAGAGACATTCCTGCGAAGTCAGCGCAAATCAATTGGTTCTGTCAGCTCGCAGCTAAGCCTTCCAATTTCAACGGTGGACAATCTGGAACAACAACGACTTGGTTTAAGGGCAAACAACATTCAAATGCTGCAGGCACTGAAATCAAATGCCCATGTTGCACACAGAGACTTCGCTGTAGATTTGTTGAAAAGAATTGCCATCACCAAGTGTGCTTCTTGGATGAGGCGACCTTTCATGACAATAGAACCGCGAATCAGCACATCTGCAGGATTTAACATAACAAAAAGCCATATGTCATACGTGAGCTGGAGAGCGGCAGCACAAGAACTGACACCACGTTGGTTTGATGCACAATAAGCTTATCGAAACAATCTTCTCTTCGGAAAAAGTTCTCACCGGGAACTCGCACCTTGACATCGTGGAACTGTTTTCGTTACCCCAGCTATCACTTTAAACCGTCTTTCGACAAGACGGGAGACTGCACATCTCAACCACATCGTTAGAGGACAACTGCATTGCAAGATGCCGTCGAGATGGATCAGCAGAGATGGACCAATTGCTTGGCTTCCTTGATCACCATAGGTAACCCCACTGAATTTTTGCCTGTTGGGTTTTGTCAAAAACATTATCTACAAGATCAAAATCACCGACCTTCAGCGCCTGAAAGCCCGCATAACGTCCACCATTACACCATACGTTCTTAGCGTAATGTGGAATGAGATCAACTACCGTCTGGATGTTTGTCTGGATGATGCCCGCAGTGAAATTGCTTGAGACAATTATATTGAGAAAATAAGCTATTACAATTTCCCTTTATAATTGCGCAAGCCAGATGTTTGCATAATAAATACTTTTCGAAAATATATATTTTTTTATTTTGAATAACTCATACACACACACACGTCCGGCGCGGTGTATACTGTATTGCAATCGCCATTTCGAACGGTTAACAATTCCTTCAAGATTTTTTGCTGAATACAAACCATATTGATGTCTTTGCGAAGTAAACGGATCTGATTTGTATATTGACCAGGCGCATTTAAAAAAAAAAAGTTGCATTTATTATCTGCAGTGCATAACTTCACAAACACGTTTCAAATACCAAAGCTCAGCTCTACACAGAGCAACATCTCCCTCATGTAGATATCATTAAATTCAAAACTATTCCCAAAGCTAAGAAGAACACATTTATTATCATAAAGAGTGTTAATGAACGTGATAATGAGGACATCATTTAATTAAAATTATGAAAACTGAACAAGATTAACAGAAATGGAATGCTCAGCTTTTCAGCATTTAACTAACAGTGTTAACACAAAATTAGTAACTTTAGAAACCTGAATATGTGCTATATATTTAGACTACAGGTTTTGTTCAAGAATTAGGCAGTAAACATACACGTGTTACCCATATTTTTACCATAAATAGCGTTATCAAGAAGCAAAAGGTTTATTATTTATTTTAACTCCCACGTGAGTACTAAATGTCCATAGCATTTGCAAAAAATATTTGTAATTATTTGCTTCAATTTGCGGTAACTTAAAATCATTAAGGATGAAGTTGCTTCAAATAGAACTGACAAACCCCATCAATATACGAGATTTAATATAGCATTTTATTTTTATATGATATTTTTCAAGAAAATTAGTAAATACAAATTTGTTGAAATTTAGGGAAGGGAAAATGTACATTGGTTTAGGGAAGAAACATACACAACTGTACAATTTAAAGATTTCAGAATAAATTCAGACACTCTTTTCACAAACTTCTGGTGATGGATGCCATTTTCCCAAGTCACATCACTCACTTGTACAAAATGGGAGACAAGAAATTTGATTCAAGTGAATATGTACATACTTCCAATGTTCTCCTAGTCCAATATGTAATGGCGTTATAAAAACATTGAAGATTTTCGACTTATGTGCCATTAGACGGAATATAACTTTAAATTGATTTCACATATACTTTCCACGTAGTAGTGCAGAAACAAATAACCAGTAATAGTACTTTTTCGGAATTCGTGGAAGTTTTTGGATGTATGAACAAAAATAAATTTAATAAACACATTAGCCGGGTGCAAATATTATACTGATGAATATACGTTTCGAATATTGTAGTAATAGCATTTATTATAAAGTATAAAATGAAATGTGAAATCGTTATTTCAGATGTGATAGGTTTTATGTTCCTGATAAGGAAATAAAAACAAGTTTGCTCCATATACAGCTTGTTCTAAATATTTTTATAAAGGTGCAACGTTTTAGTGGACTTTAAACGAGAGTAATAGCATGCCCTTGAAGTTTTTTGTACACACTGAACAGATGCAGTTGCACTAATGCAATGTTGCCCTTTTTTCTCTGATAATTTTCTGGAATATGTTGTTTGGTTTGATCTGAGTCCGGCTTCTCCAAGGACAGACGCCAATATCGTAACAACAAGAACCAATAATATGCAATGACTTCGACACTTCAAAAAACTCATTGTTTTCTGGATCAGACAACCAACAGTGTTACAATGCAACCTAAGTGCACTAATACTTTTTGATGAGTAGAAATTGCGAAGGTGATACAGTTGTGAAAATCGTCTTTCCCGCCTGTGAGAAAAGAATCTACTGTTACAGTGTGTATTGAAATCTATAAATAACGCATATGGAATTATACTTTGAAATGAGTGTGCATTGAACGTGTGGTTGAGAATATTTTTTTTTTCATTCAAGTACAGTGATATCGATGGAGCACGATATGGTGTTTCAAACGGACATTAAAATCTGAAAAATTCCTACAGGAAATCGTCAATCCTTATAATTCAGATAATACTCATTAATGATTCAGATTCCGTAACTCAGCTCGGTTATCTTGCCAATTTCTTAAGTTTATTTGTTTAGCGCATGTTTCCACCTAATCAAAGGGAAACTACAGAGCATATAGTTCAGCAGGTTTTTTGTCATGATCATATAAATTTGTTGATAATGGGTTCTTTAGCATGTGAGTCTCTCAGAGAATTACCCAACTACTACATCTAAACATTGTAATTAGATTTGATGATTTAAATAGCTATTTAACGAAAGTAATAGTAGATAAAACGAAAGTGTCCATGATTTAAATTTTATACAAAAATATACACACTGAAGGAAAAAATATCCCAACACCACGAAAAAGTAGTTGTAGAGGAATGAAATGGCGGCAATACATTTGTATAGGTAACATATTTATTCGATTGAGGTTTCAACATCCCAATTTAATGTAAGCGTGAGAAGAGCCATTTTAAATGTGAAATGCTGGTACATAAATAACCGGTGTAACCGCCAGAATGTTGAATGCAAGCATGCAAACGTTCACGCATTGTGTCGTACAGGTGCTGGATGTCAGTTTGTGGGATGGAATTCCATGCCTGTTGCTCTTGGTCGGTCAATACAGAGACGGTTGATGCTGGTTGGGGGTGACGCTGGAGTTGTCGTCCAATGATGTCCCATACATTCTCTATTGGAGAAAGATCTGGTGATCTAGCAGGCCATGGCAACATGTCGACACTCTGTAGAGCATGTTGGGTTACAACGGCGGTTTGCGGGCGAGCGATATCCTGTTGGAAAACACCCCCTGGAATGCTGTTCATGAATTGCAGCACAACAGGTTGAATCACCAGACCGACGTACAACTGTGCAGTCAGGGTGCGTGGGATAACCACGAGTGTGTTCCTGCTGTCATAGGAAATTGCTCCCAAGACCGTAACACCAGGTGTAAGTCCAGTGTGTCTCGGCCGCAGACAGGTTGGTTGCAGGCGCTCACCTGGCCTCCTTCTAACCAACACACGGCCATCACTGGCACCCAGGCAGAACCGGCTTTCATTAAAAAATACAACATATCCCCACTCCGTCCTCCAATGAGCTCTAGCTTGACATCACTGACGTCGCAAACGGCAGTAGTTTCGAGTAAGTTTAATGCACGCTACAGGGCGTCTTTCTCGGAGCTGTACTTCAAGTAACTGATTTGAAACAGTTAGTTTTGTCACTGTGGTGGCAACTGCAGCTCGAATTGCTGCCGCAGACGTAGTACGATGCGCCACGGACATACGACGTACACTGTGGTCTTCCCTCTCAGTAGTGCCACTTGGCCAGTCGGAACCCGGTCTTCTTGAGGCAGTACCTTCCCTTGACCTCCGCTGCCAACAATCATGCACAGTGGCTACATTCCTGCCAAGATATTCTGTAATATTGCGGAAAGAAAATCCACCTTCTTGTAGCCCTATTACACGTTTTCGTTCAAACTCCGTGAGCTGTTGATAATGGCTTCTTCATCTTCTTAAAGGCATTCTTGACTAACATCAACACACTTCATCGAATCTCAACAATAACTAACGCTCACGAACGTTACTGCGCGTATTTACAACAAACCTGCTTTGCATGTTCCGAGGGGCGCTACTAGCGCCACACGTATGTGCCGAGCGTGAAATTTGCATAGACGTCATCTTACAGATGTACTCTCACCGCCTACCAACTGTCGTTTATCTAACACAACCCCTTCTTGGTGTTGGATTTTTTTTTCCGTCAGTGTATTTTGTTCTCTTAGGAACTTTTGTACATAGTGGATATTATCAATTTTTTTGTTTGTTAAGTAATTGCTGTTACATAGTGAGATTCTCTATTATCTTGTATAATACATTTTCTTTTTACATCGGCATTTGAAAGGTATGTTTGCTTTATTTTTTCGCTGGAATTTCGGCAAAGCGTTAAATTTGAGCTCATGCCACATTAACGCTTTAGCTGTCTCAATTCGTATTTCGTTTCTCTTCAGCATGGGAAAACCTATTTTGTGTAATTTTATTTCCATTTTAACCATTTTTTCGGATATGTAGAAAGAAATATCATTGATTTTTAATATAGGTCTGTACTTGTTGGCTATCCGAAGACCAAAATTTGTAGCCGATTCATATTGAAATTTCTCGATAGGTAATGTTATTACGGTTGCAGAAGAATTAGCGATCATTACATTTCTTTCTGCAGGAAACAAAATCAATATTTTTATGTGAACGCCTCGCGGATGCCATTAGGAATCCTTTAGTAAAGTGTAGCTGTCGATATTTAAAGGAATGTTCTTTAAACCCCAAAACTGAAACCTTAAAATGTGGTAAACGTAAGACCATATTGTGAAAGGTTGAACACAGTTTGAAAATACATAGATTGAATCTACCGTTCTAAAACTGACGAAATGATCGATTGCTATAAGCCTAATATAAATTACATTTGGCGGGACCAAAGTACTTTAGGCTTTTAATACATCCTTTAAATTACAGTTCTAAAAATTGTTTTGTGTTGAATTATATTGCCTGAATTTCTGATGCTTGTTCGTTGGGAAAATTTCTGTGAAATAAGCAGGATTTTAAAAAACAAAAGGCAGTAACAGGATGCCCAAGATTGTATTTCTTACCACACGTTTAATACATTCATCTCCAGTAAAAATTATACAAGAAAAATGCCTGATATACTGAAGTGAAGTGTATTGGGCATTTTATTTTGAAACAAGATTAAACGTTAAGTACAGACCTGTTACAGATATGATACGAAATATAATAATCAGTACGTTGTGTACTCACCACGACAGGAGATAACTCCTTGTGCACTGCATGGGATCGACAGGATGACTTGTGCATCTTAGTGCAGAATCTAATTCAATGCTACCTCGATTCGTTCCAAATATATTTTTTGGAAACAGGGGTGGAGCCTGACGTTAATGGTGTCAAACGACCACGTCCCAGACTTGTTCAGTGATAAAAACTCAGAAGTTCGCGCTTGCAAAGAAAGACGTAGTACATGTCGGGCATCCATGAATTGTAAGACATTCCGCACCAAATGAGGTGAGCTATTGTCCTGTTGAAATGTAACAGCGGATATCGTCTGCAGATATGGCAGCACTTCGTATTTCATAACGCACAGCTGGCTGATCCTGGTCCTTGCAATGCAAAGCATGGGGGAATTGATTGGAACCTAGCAGATGCATCTAGAAAAACTGTGTGCTAAGTCCTTCTCCAACTTTGAGCATGTGGTGATGGTTGTTGTGGAAGCGATCAATTTTATCAAGAAGAAAATTCCCAATCACAGGCGATTTCCAAATTCTTCAGCAATTTTTACTGAATATGTTGACGTTGAATATCTCGCGAGAGTACGCTGCTTGAGCATCGGGAAGATGCCTCACCGCTTTTTTTATTGGAGGACGAGGTTTAGCAATTCATGGAATCCAAACAAGACCCATTCGCAAGGTTCATGAGGACGAGCGGTTGTGACTTTGCATTTCTTGTTGGTCACCACTAGGAATAGACCTGACGTTTATTTGGGAAAGCTTGATTTGTTCATAATGTTAATGACTATGTGAAAGCTTTTAGACCAAGCAGATCCTGTTGGAACATCAGTTGCAAAATAAAAGCTGCAATCACTTTCCAACATTAGCGGCGTTTGTGATTAAAAATAGAACTTGGATCTTAGATGACTGTGTACAATGCGTTTCAAACCTGTCAGAGGAGTTCAACAGGAGATTTCTTGACTTCAGAAAGAACGACGTTTCCATGGCAATGTCGCCTCGGCCTTCTTTGGCTGACATGGAAAGTGTTCCACCTGATCTACAATTATAGTTTGCAGATCTGCAGTGTGACTTTTCAGTGAAATGCAAGTTCTTACATGTTCCTACAATAACTGCCGTTTTTTTCTAAATATGCGTGACTGAAGAAGAGGAACCAGAAATATATAAACATGCTTTGTTCTTGTCTTCTACCTTTGGCAGTACCTACATACGTGTTCATTTCAGTTAAAAGGAGAACATAAAATCAAAAAGAAGAACACGTCTGAACGATCATCATTTTAAAGACCCTTTACGAATCGCGACAACACCGATTACACCCGATATTGAGGGTTTACTCAAGAAAACAATGTCAAGTTTATCCTTAAGACTTCAATGACATCCATCTCTGCTCTAATGGGAGTAGCATATTGTCAATGGTTTTTACTTGTAACATACAGTATTGCAATTTTATAATAATAGTACTGTTTTTATTCTCTCTCATAAAGTACGAAGTATATTGCTACTGAACGTGCTTTTGGCTGTGAAGTGTAGGATAGTATGAACCGAACTGTGTCATCTGCAATTCTCAATCAGTGTAGAAAGACTTGCGGCCTGGTGAAGCTTTCCGGTTTATTCATGTGGCTCTCGGTCCTGAGATGTTAAAGTACTTAATTTCAAGTATTACAACGCACATGCTACAATAAAGACAAAGTCTTGTCTATAGTAGTGTAGGGTTGCACATTTTTGTATACGTGTGAAAAAACGGAATAATCGAAGTCGGCTTTCTGGAAACAGATAACAACGTCCTAAAGTGAATGATGCTTATAGAACACACAAAGCGTAACACACATTTTATTCAGCAATGAATACTAGATAACGCTTACCACAATTATTCTAAAATTATATACAAGTTTTCAAAAAGCAAAGGTACAAAATCTTTGAGAAGGCAGTACGTGGTGTCTGACCTGTGTTTAAATGCAGTGATTAAAAAAATCGCTTTACATTAACCAAGTTTACCACAACATGATTGCAAAATATCTAAGGTTGGATTATTATCAGATCATTTTCGAATATTTTAGCAAACATATGTTTGAAAATGTCCTATCAAATATCCTTCAAGGAAACAAAAAAAATTTCGTTACATCACAGTTGTTCCGAAGGAAGAGAGTTCACTAAAAAAGAGATATTGCGAAACTGAAAGTACAGTAAGACCGTACTTAGGATAGAAGTGCATGTTGGATGTCAAATGATACTTCTAAACTGTATAAATAATTACATCAGTCGGTGTCTCGTTTTCGTTGCTCTCGACTGAGGGATGCTTCCATCGGTTTTCTCAAAGTTCCAAACAAGTGTTCATAAAACAAGATCCTTTAACACATACGCAGCACAAATATTTCTGAAAACATTAAAAAAAACATTTCTCCTTACAAAGCTAAAAAACTGATGCTTCAGAAGAAGTAGAGTTTTTGAAAGAATATTTGGAAAGTTTTTTCTAGGAACGTTTAAATAAAGAAGAACGTTTAGCGTGTCTTTTGATAAAAACCACAAAAATGTGTATTCGTTAATACAACACAAAGACTACCGTCTGCGCACGATTAAAAAACAACTGTAAAAACTAAAAATTCTTTAATGGATCTAAATAAAAGCGTACTTAAGTCCCTTCTGATCATAAAATACGATCCATCATCAGATGTCACGAGTGCTGGTAATATAAAGTAAATGTATACGGTCGAGCGACATTATTGTGACTACCAGCTAATATCCAGGGTAACCGCCGTGTGTAGCGCGGACAGCATCTAGACGGCCTGGGAGTGACACAATAAGGGACTGGAAGGTGTTCGGAGGTATGTGGAGCCATGCTGACTGCAGTGCATCTGACAGCGGGGGGAGGGTGCGTGGTGGAGGATCCATAGAGAGAACAACACGATTTTGGTGGTCCCACAGATGCTCAATTGTGTTCAAGTATGGGGAGTCAGGTGGCCAGGGTCGTACTTTGAAGTTTTCATCGTGCGTTTTCAACCACTGTCGGACATTTCTAGCTGTGTGACACATAGAATTGTTGTGCTGCAGATCCCATCCGCCCCATAGAAAACAATCAGCATGTATGGGTGTACGTGGTCTGCAAGGATGGATTCATAACGAATTCGGTCCATAGTGCCTCTCAAAAGTATGAGTGGACCAAGATAATGTCAAGAAAACATTATCCAGACGGTAAGGCTGCCCCACTAGCTTTTGTTCTTTAGCAATGGTTGAAACGTGTTTGTTCCTCGATGTTTCTCGCCTTATACGCCTACTAGATTCAGAAAAATTGCCTATTTATTCCCACGCGTTATTTTGTTTTTACATTGCCATTGCAATGTTTGTGAATAATGTACGTAATCGGATATGTTTGCACAGCGTTGATTAAACTTTACCTTAGCAGAAAAGGTGCAAATCCGGCGTCTACGAGGTAGGTTACTAACTTATTTTCTTCAGACTTTCTGGTGTTCCATGTTGCAACATCGGATAAGACTGGCACGTTATTAATGCTTTTAAGATGGATCCATTTAAAAGATTTGTCTTATGTTTCCAATGGTAAAAACTTCTGTGGACATTTTCTGCTCAATTACGTATTGCATTTTCGAGGACGTAAATTTGTACATCGATAAGAACAACTTTAAATTACAGCCAAGTATACTTAATATTTACTTAAACTTAGTCATAATTATATTAAAAATCAATATTCTTCCCTCAAGTAGCCTTTGAGATCTGCTAAATAGATATCGGCACTTTGCAGATCACTTACTAATTCTAACCATGTCGCATTTTTTCAATAATTTTATTAATTTTTGGAATGGAATCAGCACTTGAGCCAAACCATGCGACGGACAGGAATATTTTGGATAATTTAAGCCACTATGACTAAATTTTCTTAAAATAAATTAGCTGAAAATGTAGCAGAGAGTACTTGAGGATTTCTGGCGGAAATGAAAATTGGTTAATCAAATCGGTAAATGTGTAGTAAAAATCGGTTTATCAAATCTGTAAATCGTCCTAAATTATTTGGCAGCAAAATTGCGAAAAATTTCGGAAAACAAATGTACATATTTTCAAATGTGAAATTTGATGCAAAATGGTTAAAGAAATTAACCTTTACAACGGGTTTTAAAGATTTTTATAGAAAATTTGGTAAATGTGTATTTTAGCGTCCTAAATTATTTCGTCGGAAAAATTTAACTGGGTCAGAAAAGTGCGACTTGCAATTTTTTAAGCATGCAAAATAATGGGGAAAGGTGAAAAAATATAGTATTTTTATATAAAAGGAAATATTTTTTCGAAGTATTTATCTGGTATTGCGATGGTTTGGAAAAGAAAGTGCGGTAGCCTTAAGACAACTGAGCGGCGATGGCGTCAAAGTGGAGTCAGGTGAATAGAAGTTTCGTTGAGAAGGGCAAGTAACGGGCGGAAGAATACAGAAGGAAGCGGTTCAGCAGTACATAGTCATCGAAGCGTCTTGTAGGAATACGCGGAAGGAAAGAGGTTGGTTTTACGCAGCATTGTAAGTTGTTTTTTTTTAAACGGTAATTTTGAGAAAGCGGTAATACAAAATCGTCAGTCTCCACACCTTACGTCGTATTTGGTCAAGGCTTAAAATTTCATTATCCGTCACAATTCAAAATACTGTAGGCCTCCATGCCATAGTACGATATCTGAATGGAAGGAAATTGTTTATTTTGAAAAAACACCGTTTCACGAAGGAAAAATGTGAGCTACGAGTTACGTAACAACAGCGGAACTACAAATGAAGTGCTTGAAGAAATCACCTACCCCTGCACATCTTCCAAACAATAACCAAAACTTTTAGTTTAAGCGGAACCAAAACTTCTTCCTCAAAATTTCTGTCGTACATAAATTCATTAACATTCCTTTATTTCTTTCCATTCGGAGACAATGTGAAACTAATAATAACGACATTCCGCACATATCTTTCTCAAAAATTAATATAACAGGTTTGAAATACTTCTACATGCGCACGATTGCACGACGCATCACACTCTTCCGAAGTATACACTCACTCCTGTTGTATTCTTCCGCGCATTCACTACCAACTCGTATTCCGTTCCGACGCACGGAACCTTCACGTGGTGGTCGTTAGCATCGCTTCTTCCCGCACCAACTGCTGCAAACCATCTTACTCACAGGTTAATACTTTGGAAAAATTATTTCCTTTTATCTAAAAATACTGTATTTTTTGCACCTTTCCCCATTATTTTGTATGCTTAAAAGATTGTACGTCACACTTTTCCCACACAGTTATACTTTTCCGACGAAATAATCTAGGACGCTAAAGTACACTTTTACTCAAACTTTACAGGCAAGTACGGTGATGTAAACCTACGCTGCGGCGAACATTTCCCGACCCCGTTGCGTCGTCGAGACGACTTTCGCCTAGCAGTTCAGTGGCCATTTTATTGACGGTGAACAACGAGACAGTGCAAGCTTTTGCATTTCAGAAAAATCAGCTTTGCCCTGAAAAAAGAATTTTAAATTTACCAGTATTGTATGCAGAATGGGCGTTTCAACTCAGTTTTCATGCGTATCACAAAAAAAAAAAAAAAAAAAAAACACGACAACCGTGTTTTTCGTTTTGATAGATCTATGAAATGTCAGCCGCAGGACGACTGGAAGGTCATCGTCTCGCCGTAGTTCCTGACGACGTTCGGATTGTACTGGGCATTATGAGTAACGGTACTTGCATGTTGGAAATCTTAAAATGGGGTATTTTCCATAATTCTCTCACTATGAAAAGGAATTAGTTTCGTCTTCTCAGCAAACCTGTGATTATTTGAGAATTGCTTGATTATACCGTAATTGACGTGCTAAAATCAGAGCTAGGGGTCAAATTCGAAAATACAGTGATTTATTAAATTTTTGGTTTCATTGTGATACAAGTTTTACAGAAAACATTGTGTTAACCGATCGATGCGTGGAGCTACCCTACTTTTCAATGTAGGCTCATAACTTTGGGGAACTTTCTAGTTCCGTCTTACAAAATTTATATAATCAACAGATTCACTATTCAATCAAGAAAATTATTTTATTAAATTTAATTTTTTGTGATAAATTACTGCTTATATCCCTCTGATATTTCGAATATAATATGAGATCAAAAGGCAACCAGACTGGCTTTATTAAAAACAAGTACAATATCTACATATTTCAAACTTACTCTCCTTGGAAAATCCCCTATCGAAGCCACACATTTATCCCAGCGGTGTTTGAACTGTTCGAAGATTTGTTTGAGATTATCTGAAATTATGAAAAGCTGCTCCGCCGCATTCTACTATATAACTTCAACGCATTGAAATATATATCTTTCAAGTGGTATTTAATATCTAGGAACAGAGAAATTCTCAGTAAAAGAGATCTGAAGAATTGGATAGCTTTTGAAACTGCGCAATCTTCTTCTTAGCAAGAAGCGGCTGCACAATTGTGATACAAAGGCAGGTGCGTTGTCGTTGTTCAGTTACCACGCCAAATCATTACGCAATGTCAGACTTTTGCGACGAACTGCGACCTTAAAACTTAGTAAGACTTGACAGTAGTATTCCTTGCTGATTATCTGGACAGATAGAGATTATTTGTGATGCATAATTCCTTTTATGATTTAAAAGAAAATGTCAGCATCATCCTGTTAATTGCTACTGCTCTATCGCACTTCTTTGGGTCCCGAATCTTCCATTCTTAAAAATAAGCCTAACTTTTTGGACACACACCCTCAATTCCACGATTCAATACCAGTTATGATAGTTTTCAAAAACTTTTCGTAGTTTTCGTCGTACATAAGCAGGTCAGTATCAGCTGATACACAGAGCTACATTTTATCAGCTGAGAACAATATTGGCACAAATTTGGCTAAGACGTGTCTCATACCCAAATCGTCTTTAAGAATCGACTGAACTGAACCGAAACTAATATTGAAGTCTTCGGATAACTCACGAATAGTGATTCGTCGATTTTCCCTTACACTTATGAACACAAGTAAAATATAAATAAATGGTCACTGAAGTGCTCTAATATGTACTTTCATATTCTTCTATGAATACCACTAAAAGAGTTTATAGTTTTATTACTTTATCTTAGGTACAGAAATTGATGATCTCTGCTGTTTTCCTACATTGTTAATCTGCCGTTAATATATGTATGTACTATACATTTATGTATATATTTAATGTTGACTATGTATTATGTGCCAGATGAGCAGGCATGCTGTTTTTCTAGACATGGGTATATGTTCCCGGGTGTATACATGTATGCTCGTGAGGTAATGGACTGAACTTCATATTAAAAAGTACCTCATATTTTATACAGTACATCATAACGATATGAATGGTTATTAAAGGCCTATCAAAAACTTTTAAAAGGCAAAGTCACAAAAAATGATGGGAAAGGACCACATCTCAGTAGGAAACATCACAACAGACGATTAAACTTCCACCAGCAAACTCGCGTCCGTACGCATTCTTCGTTCGTATCAATTGTTAGAATGCCACACATTCGACGTCTTACTTCGACACATGGAGGAAGATGATCATCCGAACCAAAAACAAACGCCCGAATTCTTAAAAAAAAACTGCCTGAAGATATGACATTACGGCAAAATACTTCAGCGGATGTATGCCATTGGCTGATGGATGAGTAGCGTTTCCTCCTCTAGTTTTTTTCAGTGATACCAAGTATTGCTTATGTCCCAGATCTTGAAGATTCAATAACTCATAAGCTACCATTTTTTCCGCATAATGTGTGATTTTTCCTTAATAAAATCCTTCAAATTTTTAATTTTGTTCATACTTATTTATCAAAAGAAAGGTGCGCCTTATATTGCGAAAAATACGGTAAATATTCCCATGCGAGGGTCATAAGGAAAGTTCTGTACACGTTAATCCAAAACGCAAGCAGATGCTGCAATGGGGAAAATGATTGTTTTTAAGTCAAAGTCAGACTCTCAGCAACGGAGAGCTGTCAGGATGATGCATTATCATTTGCGGTGTGGACGTGGGAAAATGGAAAAGTGTAGCTCTTTAAACCAAGTCACGGCTTTGGACAAGCAATCGAACGTGAAAATAGAAACTCACCGCCCCGCTGGAGCAGTGGATTAAACGATGGCTTCTCATCATTCCTCTGAAAGGTGTCCGGGTTCGAATCCTGGTGAGACATGGCTGTTTTGTTTGTCTTACGGCGCTGGATCACTCCCTTCCCTGGAACCAGTGGCCCTAAATTTGGGACAAGCGACTGCTTATAGCTTTTTGAGTTTCTCACGGTGGTCGATAAACCTCCAACTATAAAGCAAATAGAAACTCTTCGGAGAAAAACTCTGACACAAACCCACACTGCCTTGCAACAATTTTGTTGGAAAGGAACTCTTGAACGAAGCACAATTTTTGCTAGGAATCGTTACTGAAAATATTATCCTGCGTTTTATATTAAGAGTCACGGAATTTACTTTATGCTATTAACATATACTGTGGAAAAGATTTTTGAATGTTTTTATTGGAAAACAGATCACGCAGTACGTATTTCAACAGCCAAGAAAGGCTTTAAAAAGTGAGATGAAACTGAGTCTCAGCATAAAGAAATGTTTACTTTCTAACTTTGAGTAAAACTGATGAAACCAGTAAGACTTATCCTGCACATCACTCAATAATACTTCCGAATACGGTAAAGGAAGTCGTCACTTAAAAATAAAATGCAGACTCGAAATGGGAGTCGAATTCAGCGATGCTATGGATATAAAGCGGATTCCGAAGTAATGGTACCAAAGCGAAAGAAGCAAGTAGGATTTTTTAATTACATTAGGGAAAGGTCGATTTCCTCTCAATTATATTTTCACGTTATTTTACAGTTGCGTATTATGAGTTCTTTTGGAATCTTTAAAAATTTGCCAAAGCATTTTATTCACCGGATTGGCCAGTCCTTAAACGATTCCAAATTTCACAATGATGTAAATATTCAGAAAAGCGCTTCCCACAAATTGGAAACACTCAGTACATTTTTTTCCATATTCATGAGAAAATATCTATTTCAGGCTTCGTTAAGAAATGCGGAAAATTACAAAAAAAAAAGCGAAATGAAATTGTGCATTCGCTAATTTTTGTAACGAAACTCAAATGTCATGATTAGGTAATTTAACGAATTCTCTATAATTATCTGTGAAACGGAGCTTCCCACGTTTTCATCAGAAACATTCTATACTGAATCTTCTTTTTAGATAGATGGCTGATAATGACGCTGCTCTATCTTAGTAATTCCAAATCATTTGCTGAGCCGCAGAAATCATGAGAAGAGACGGGATTAACTACATTTACGGACATCCCACACACGATTTCTGCGGCGCCACAATCCGGACCGCTCCAAAACATGACCCAAAGTTTGCTCGTGTCTACGTGGTAGTGTTTGAAGCTAACCATGGGAGGTATTGTTGCGTGACACTGAGATTTATGCATTTTTCATTGTTTGAAATACGTAGTCTGTTTTAATTCCATTAATTTGAAATCTAGAACTTTACATTAAGTATGTTTGGACTATTTCGTAGGCATCGGTGCATCTGGTCGTCTTGCGAAGTGGATTTCGTTTTTACAAAATTGTTAACAATCGTTATATAGACATTGTGTTTTTCTTTTTCTTTAATAATTTTCTGAGAGATAGGTATAAATTGTAAACCACTTTTCTTGTTCTCTAGATCCTTCTTTCAGGTTCCATAGAAATGTGCCTCAGTTTTTATTGATCCAAAAAGTCGGTTTCAAGCATACTGAAGGACTCGAACATTCGCTACTCTGGAAATAGTGTCTTGATGAGGCATGGATTTAAAGAGGGCCTCATATTGTTCTACAAGTACGTTCAGCCAGTTAACATGACTTTCTTTTTTCTTTTTTTGATTGGGGGTTTAACGACCACCGTGAGCAAATCAAAGGGGCTAGAAGCAGTCGCCCGTCCCTAATTTACGGTCACTGGTTCCTGGAGAGGAAGAGAGCCAGTGCCGTAAGACAAACACAACATCTATGCCTCACAGGGATTTAAACCCGGACACCATTCGAACGAATGAAAAGGAGCCATCGCTTAGACCACTGCGCCACCGGGGCGGCTAACATGACTTTATCTAATTAGGGAACGTTCTTTGGAAAAGTATCTCTATACAAATCGTGCACACATTAGCTTTTTAAAGTGTGCAATATTAAACACAAGCCAATGTGCACATATTGGCTTGTGTTCAATGGGATAACGATCTGGGCAATTTGAGGCATTTTATTTTTTCGAAGACATTACCGTTCTACTTAAGCTGTGTGGTGATCCAAAAGTGGTCATATGGTATATTATTCCGGTGTACATAAACCACTTCGACAGGAAACACAATTAATGTTTCGAGGGGTGTCTGGAACAAAATATTGTATGTAATCCTTTGGCACCCAGTGTTGTTTCAGAACTATGAAGGTACCAATTTATCGCCGAGAAAACAGGTCCCAGATCATTTCGCTTCATCTATCAGCTAGTAAATTTGCTATTCGGCTGCTGGGATCCATGGAATTGTTATTTTTTCTTTATATTGTGGTGCGTCCATCACAGTGTGTTAAATTAAAACGCGGTTTATCGGAAGAAAGGACCATTTTGGTTGTTCTTAATGATCTGTCTGGTTCACGGTGACACATATGTGTCTATCTACTCTGTTCTAGTGCACCTGGTCCGGTGCTAGGAATTTTTCAGTTTTTAGATCAGACGAGGTATATACGGAGAAGACGGTTGCTGGTATATAACACTAAAATTATTTGCAGCTGCCGCTGGCCACAACATCGACCAATCGTTTCTACCAACAGAAGGACAACTGACTGCTTGTTTTGTTGGCTGTTCACCACTCCGTTCATGCAGTTGTTCTTACAGTTACACATCAAACGCCCGTTAAAATGATTCTTTGAAATTATCTATTCGTATGTGTGAAACTCTTGCCCTGACCTGTATACAAGAATATCTTCAGTGGTATGCAAAATATATTGCATTACCTACAAAAAACTGCGAATTTTTAAATAAAACTCTTTGTTTAACTTACTAAATTTCGTAATTGTTTTCATCATTTATGTCATTAGATGCGAAATTTAATGGAGATTTCAGAAATGTTTTAGTTTTTTCTGTAGTTACTTCTGTTCTTAAGATACATTACAAATATCATGACCACGTCGAAATTATTATGAAATTAATCGTTTATCCAATGCTTAGGATTACAGCAATAATTCGCTTTTGTAATTCACAAGAAATGAAATAACATTTAAATACAGAAATACAATGAAACAAAATTATAAAATGTGCCTAATGTTTTCTTGCCGAGCATTTAGCTTTAATTACAACTTTGCATCTTGCTGTCATACTATAAACAAAGTTTTGTAAGAGGTTGGGTTGAACACTACGATTCTAAACTTGAATTACATCTTCAATGAGTTCAATTTTGGTTTTTGGCCTCTTTTTTGATGGTTCATACGACACGTCGAGCCACAAATTTCCGATAGGGTTTAAGTCCGGTGACTGCGATGGCCAATCAAAATGTTGAACATTTTTTTCATACCCCTTTTTTTTTGCTACTTTAGCTCGAAAGGGAGTATTGCATCTTGAAAAATAAAATTGCAGGCATAAAATCTTCTACGTAATGATAGCATCCCGTTTTCTAATACCCTGACTATTTCTGGGCATTTACCGTACCATAAAAAATACTGAGGTTCCCTAACGCCATGTGCACAGCTCCAAACCATGACCTTCACTAGATGTTTAACAGAAACCACAAAACAACTTGAATGGAATTCTTCATGCTTTAATTACCTTAAATAATTTGCGCTCTAGCTGGCATCAAGGAAAAATTCTGATTCATCACAGAAAAGAACATTTTCATATTCCTTGGTTGTCCATGAGACATGCCGCAGGAAACCTACGTTGTCTTTTTTGCATTGAACAGTGGTTTACGCCTGCTTTGGCAGCCATATAAGTTATAGAGAAGCAGACTCCTCCTAACAGTAGATATACTTACAGTAACACGAGTCTGTTCAGACCACCTTGAAACCATTCAAGTGAACTGAGCCTCCTGTCTACCACGCTTAGCTTTCCGAGCACTCTGTATTGCCTGGTTGTTGTGGATCTGGACCTTCTACTTCGACGCCTATTTTTAATATCTCCAGTGTCTTTTTTTTTTTTTTTTTGATTGGAGGTTTAACGACCACCGTGAGCATCTCAATGGGCTATAAGCAGTCGCCCGTCCCTAATTTAGAGTCACTGGCTCCAGGGGAAGGGAGAGAGCCAGCACCGTAAGACAAACACAACATCCATGCCTGACCGGGATTTGAACCCGGACTCCTTACGGACGAATGATCAGAGGCCAGCGCCTTAGACCACTGCGCCACCGGGGCGACCCAGTGTCTTTTACTTCCTTCAGTAGCCTAAAAACTGTAGATTCATTACACCCACTCTTTCACCGATTCGACTTAAAGAATATCCTTCTCCATGCAGAAAAACAATTTCTAGTCTGTCCGATCTGCACGATTCTGCCGTTTTAGCCATTATTGAGAAGGTATACACAAATTATACCCTAATAAAAACAAGAAGAGACCACTAAAGTGCTTTAGTTAGCTCAGTGGCAACCCTATAGGGGCTGGTGTAGGATAAGAATAGCATTAGGAAGCAGCCGATCAGGTAAAAGAATGTCAATGATTGTGTGTAGCAACAGATACGCAGCTAATGTGACTTCCAATGTGTTAGTCAAATCCCAAATTTTATGTCACCTGTTAAGAACAGAAGTAGCTGAAGGAAAAACTAAGCAGCTACAGAAATCTCCATTAAATGTCGATCTTAACATCATATCAGCAATGAAATAACTATAAAAATTAGTTCGTTTTAAAAAGATTTAAACTTAAACATTCACTGCTTTTAGAGGTGATGCAATGCTTTACCCACCATTGTACACGCAATAATTCAGTTTGGACTATCATTGTATGCCCTTAATAAGTTAAGACCCTGCATATTTTTTTGATAATCCAACAAAAAATTATTACAGCATTACTTTAGGAAACGCAGAATGTCAATTCGTCCTGTTAAAAAAATGGATAAAGTTTGAAGTATTAATGACGGCTTAAAAATCATATCACTTTTAATATACGTACATAAGGAATTTAAATGATGTCTTTACGAATGAATATTTAAAAAATTGGTCATAGGACATGTTTATCAAGTCCCGAACATACGCAATACTTTTTTTATGTAATTAGGTTGAATATGTGTTCAGAATTTATCGGCAGCAGCATGAACGAACATGTTTCATTTACAAATCTAATTCCAATTTCAGTTAAATCGTATTGAACCTACAGGGGTTGTCCGAAATATTCACCTAATATGGTGTATTAGCCCCCTTCCCATTTAAAAGTGCTTGAATCTTTCTTGGAATGGACACATACAAGTTCTGGATGGTGGTAGTCGGTATGTTGTTCCATTCTTCCTGCAGAAAATGCTCCAAATCCTTGCGAGATGCCGGAGGAAAATAACAGGATCGCACTCTGTTTTCCGACATATACCACTGGGGGGCGATTATGTTGAAGTCCCGTAATTGTGCAGGCCAGGGAAGGTGTGCAACTTCATCCTCATGTTCCTCAAATTATGATTGAACAGTTCGACTTCTGTGAATCGGGGCATCAACATCCTGAAAGGTGCAATCCCCTGATGGAAACAATGTCTGCGCCCTTGAATGCACATGGTCGGCCAAAAGAGTGACATAGTCACCGCTAATGATTCGTCCGTGTGATAATGGGACCTGCTGCAAACCAAGAGATCATGGCCCAAACAATAACGGAACCGCTCCCATGATTCACTGTAGGAAGAAGACAGTCTGTTGTAGGCTTCAGCGGGGGTTCTCCACTCGTAAACCTATACTATAGTGGAGAATAGTGAGAAATTATGATTGGAAAACAAGTCATGTTTCCATTGTTCCGCAGTCTACGCTTTATGTTCCTGGCACAACTGTAGTCTCCGTTTCATATTCACCCGTGACACCAGGGGTTTTGCATTCGCAGCTTTGCCGTAAATAATGTGCTTTACATTATTTTAAATAATTCCCTTTTGCACGGTATGGGTCGTCACTGGGTTTCGGAGATGTGCATTAAGCTAAGCAGTCAATTTCGTGGCCGTTGTCTTCCTCCTTGCTGCACAATTCTCTTTAATATCCTCCTGTCTCTCACAATGAGTTTGGCTTTCCTTCCACAGTTGTGTCTCGCAGATGATGTGCCGTTAATATTTTATGGTGTCATGACCTTCGACACGGTACCTCTTGCTACCCCAAATACCTGTGCCATTGTGGTTACCGAAGCACAAACCAGACGGGCTCCTACAAACTGCCAATTTTGGAACTCCGACAGGTCACTCATTGTGCCTTCACCTGGAACAAAACTATGCAAACATAGATTTACAATGTAATCACACAGACGTTTGAGACCGTAAGCAACTTTACCAAAAAAATTGTAGCTACATGTTCATTTTTATTCAAAAAGCAGCACATACCAAAGTCACTGTTTTCAGCGAGGTGTTGCCATTATTTTGGAAAACCCCTCTATGTACTTCTCACAAAATTATGCTTTTCACCTGATGCTGGATAAAAACATTTATCAATGCACCAAATAAACATTAATCTGCATTTAAAATATTTTTCTTTTTGAAAATACATAATTTCGCAAAGAAATTAACACAAGCAACTGTAAAGTTATTGACAATAGGTGTGTCATAAAGGTGTAGCCAATTTGAAATAATTAAACAGGTTTAATGTAAATGATATCAATGCACACTTGTGTTACTTGACAGAACAGATTATGAAGTTTCATAGACATTCGACATGATCATCATTTGTCACCCGAACAATGTCTAAATGTTATTTCAGGTTCAACCATGTTCGTTGTAAAATGACCGAATTAACTTTCTGCAGTACGTATGTAATCCTGCTCTTTAAGTCATCAGTGTCTGCAACAAGGGTGCTGTAAACCTCACCCTTGATGAATCCTCATATGAAAGGGTACTCGGTTTAAAATCCGACGAACATTGGGGCCATGTAATGGGATCACGCCACCCACTCTATCGATCAGGAAATTTGGTATACACAGAGCTCCTCACAATCAAACCATAATGAGGTGGTGCCCCATCTTGTTGGAAATGTATGGAATTGCATGTTCATCCAACTTGGGATACACAAACTGCTCTATCATGTTCAAATACTTGTAGATAAATGTTTATAATACCCTATCTACCAACAAGTAATTGTACATCCCTGCAATCGACGATATCTGCGGTCCTGATACACGTCACGGCCGTCGCCGTTAAATTACGTGTGGGAAACAACAACGCAACCAGTCGCATGCAAGATGGCATGCAGTTCGGAGCTATCTGATTTCGAGAAAGGTGTAATCGTCGGGTATCACAGAAATGGCAGATACACACATGACATATCCAGCAAATTGAAGTACCCAAAATCGACAGTGGCCTACGTGATTCTCAAGTGGAAGATGATAGGTGACTGTTGGAATATGCCCCGACCCGGTAGACCCCAAAACTAGGAGTTAGAGACTGACGGGTGCTGACAAGAGAAATTGTGAAGACCCACACCAAATCGATTGGCCACATCCGCGAGGAGTTTCAACAGGCATCTGGGAGTGTTCTTTCGATGAATACCATCTGTAAGGAATCCCATCTGCTCGGTTATCATGGACGTGCTCCCGCCCACAAGCCTTTGATCACCAAGTCCAATAGCGCTGCTCGGCTAACGTGGTGCAAACAACGTCGACGGTGGACCGTTGAACAGTGGAAACAGGTTCTTTGGAGCGACGAATCATAGTTCACCCTCTACCGCTCGGATGGCAAGGTCTGGGTTTGGCGTCTTCCTGGAGAACGCCTCCTGCCGAAATGTATTGTAACAACTGTGAAGTTCGGTGCCGGTGGAATTATTTTATGGGGGTGTTTCTCCTGGTATGGCACGAGATCCTTGGTCGCAACTCCTAGTAGACTCAATGCCGAGACCTACTGCACCATTTTGGATGACCATGCGCTTCCTACGTTTGGCTGTTTTAAGGGGTGGACATATGTTACTTTCAGGATGGCAATGCTACCTGTCATTTGGCGAGGTCTACCATGGCTTGGTATGGTGAATATGGGGTTAATCGAATGGACTGGCCAGCGCTGAGCCCGGACCTTAACCCTATCGAGCACCTCTGGGACGAGCTGGAGCGTCCAGTTCAGGGGTGCCCCCACCGTCCGAAATCGGTAAAGGAACTGAACTGACTTCTGCAAGCCGAGTGGAAAAAACTACCACTGGTCGTTGTGCAACGCCTGGTTGAGAGTATGCTCCCGGAAGCTCCACCAACTATTGAAAGTGAATAAACTTCGTTTTCCTTTGCTATCACTGGTGTCCAATTACTTGTTGGTAGATAATGTGGATCCGGAAAGACAAATCATATAATTACACCTTGTGATACATCAACAGGAACATCAGAGTTCCTCTTTCGGAAGCAATGAGTTCTGCTTTAGCTAAAATTAATCAAAAATGGTACTTTTTATATATATTTTTATTTATGTAATATACTGCTTAATACCGAAAGAGCACAATTTATCATTTCTTTCTGAACTCATAACTAATTTGCAGAATTTAACTATTTTGCTCAGCAGAATATAAAAAAAGAAAAACAAAAATATTAACGGCAAAAAAAGAAAGTTTTAGATATCTATAATTTATCTAGCTGTTACCGCTAGATTTGCCTTTTTTCTCGAAGGATATATTTTTTTGAATCTGCTGCAGATGTAAATAATAGCTACCACGTCAACCTGTTCATATCATTCCGAGGCATGCTTGTCATGCTTTTTTCTTCTTCTTCCACATTTTGTTTTCTAATAATTGCAAAATTTTTATGTTTTTGTTTTGAAGTAGCCAAGAATGACTTGTCAATAAAAACACATATTTGGTTTCTTAACAATGCAGAATAATATGTTCTCTGGTCGGTAACGAAATGAATGTTTACTTCCAAGGGAAGCAATGAATATTACCATGATTTAATAGATATGAATCAATACCAATGGTTTGCTAGTCTTTCCCTTTTAACTTCAAACCTATTTCACCTGTGCTGAAGAAGCGACGATGAAGGGATTTTCTCGAAATGTAATAACTGGTAGCTCAGTTTTGTTTTGTGGTTCAGTAGAATTGCTAGAACTGTTGAACAGGTCTGTGTGTCTTTCTGCTGCAATAGATGGTATGCATAACTTTATTCATTAAACATAGGTTTATGTACTACGTACTTCCGAAGGATAGTCACAAGGGTGTTGGTAAACATAAGTTTCCTGGGAACAAGTCCTCTGGAATAATTTTTCTACATCATTCATAAAAGATCACAATCTGTGGGAATTCATGTTGCTAAAGATGTGATTTTCGTCGTTATGGCGAAATTGGTGTACCAGCGTGCTCAGCAGAATGCTGCTCTATCAAGGATGAAATTTTGCCTGTATTGAGGGGAAACTGCACTATTTTATAATTAATATTGGTTAAATCGAACGTTTGCTAGAATGAATGAACATAAAAGGAAATATTATGGTGATTGACAGCTTACGACAGTGTCTCAATAATAATTCAAGATTTGTGAAGTTCATGTTTCTGCCGTTTAGAATACTTGGAATGTCCCGACGAGAAATGGATCCCCGTTTGCGAAGCAATGAGCTTTGGGAATGTTTTATGAGATTCCGATTTACCGGTATCTAATTTTGAAAAGCAACAGTTAAAGATTCGTCATAAAGTGAAGAGTAGTTCTTGGCAAATACATGCGATCTAACTTTAGAATGATATGCTTCGTTTAAAAATGTTTCTCTACGTCTAAGGCAATGAAAAGGAAAAACAATGTGAAAATGGATTACGAGGTGAAGAACAGGTACATGGAATGTAAAAAATTGGTAGAGCGTTTCTATTTTAATCTGTGAAATTACGTCTGAGTAAAATTTAAAAGTAACCATTCTTTCTTTCAGATAGGCATGCGATATGATCATATTAATAGTGGAATGCAAACAACAGCAACCTCTTATTCGCAAAAGTGTTGAACGATTTATGTTTAAAAGAAGAAATATATGGCAACACTTCGGACAGCATGACGGGATGATTTCTGAAATAATTATATCTAACAGTATTTATACAAAAAGTGTTGTTTTCTTTAACGGATACTAATTCACTTAGTCCAGGGTGCTATTTACCGGAATTTATAAAGCGCAACAGAAATCTAAACAAGTTTCCGTTGATACCTCTGATATTAAAAGACAACTTTTCCCTCTCTTTGGAGATTAAGAAAAAAATGAAATGATTAACAGCCGGCCCATTAGGATCCACCAAGGTACACATTGTATAGACAGATATCGTACACCTTGTATAAACTGAATATTGTAAGGATGTAAATGAACATTGAAACTTTTATAATTTAGATGACTTTGCGAAAAACTAAATACATTAAGCTAAATTTTGTAAGTATTTTAATGTCTACAAAGAACCTAACATTTGAAAATTGGAGTATTTTACTGTAAATAAAGACCTTCTCGAAAAACCAAAGTTTCGGTTTCTGAATTACTACATTTTATATAGTAATTAAGAAACACAAAGCTCGGTTTGCCGTTCTGTGTCTCTGATATATTATACTTGTATTGAAATCATTTATTCACACTTAATTCTCCTTTAACATACAATGTTAATATTTAAGGTGAAAGGTTCCCCTTAGGGTTGAATTTGGTTAATCGATTTGAAAACGCATTCCGTTAACTAAAAGTAGGAACTATGTGTATCTTTGCATGTGGAAGATGTGCTTTCTGATTCAGATTATGTACTTCCATACAATATTTTTCAATGGAAACTCGTGTAACAACATATGTGAAAGTGGTTCAGTGGAGACGCCTTTCATACTCAATGCTCGGTTTCTGAATGTGGTGTTCGAATGAGAAGAATTGGCACCCCAGTGCGCTGCATTACTCTCAGTACCTACTTTCAATTAAATAAAAATGTTTTCAAGTTTCAGATCAACGCCGACGTTTCTTACACGTGCTGTAATTTTTTTATTTGCCACAAACTTTCTCTTCCTTACGATCTATCAACCATGAATCTGCAAAAAACATTTCAGTGCCAAGTCTATCACATGCAGCAATGCAAACGATCACAATCATTTAGGTATTTCAAGAACGGGGTTATAACACCCTTAAGAATGTAACAGAAGTATTAGCAATTTCAACAATTACGTAAAGTAAAATTTATTAGACATACACTGAAGTGCCAGAAAAACTGGTACAGACGAACTTATGCAAAATACATAGCAACGTCACTTATGCGCGTACCTGGTTGCATCCGCCAGTGTGTATATAAAGCGATATACACGGAAGTGCCAGAAAAACTGGTACACCAGTCTAATACTTGTCAGGTCCCCTACGGGAGCGCCAGACTGCAGAAATACGACGGAGCATAGACACCGCTAGCTTCTGGAAATATGCTGTAGGCAATGAACACCATACTTCCTGCAGAGCGTTCCACAATTTGAGTGTATTCCGAGGTCTCGGATTCCTGTGTTCGAGCAAAGTTATGCACCGGAATTATCAAAAAGTAAGAATAATAATCGTTTTCACATTTCAAACTTTACAACGCAAAAATAATTTTTCGAAAGGCTTTTGGTCTAGAGTACTACAGTTAATGTTCGGTGCAGCAGTATCAACTTGTCTTGTCATGCAAAGTTTTTGAATATGATCCCGGAGAATTTGAATTTTCTAAAAAGGACTACACCCAAATACTGTTAACCAATATTTTTCGAATTTATTAAAAAGTAGTCCGTAACCCGTCGCCATTCACGGTTAAAAAAGCCATGACTGAAATTTTTTCTTGTTTTATAGCATGAATCGAAATAAATGCATAACTGTAAGAAACGGTTGTATTATTAATGGGCAGTTTATAAGATGGGTCACCAACAACGAAATGTTCGTAATATTCCCATTATTTTTTAATTTTTCCAACTACTCGTATACGAATTTAACGATGACGTTCCTGATTATTGTAGGAACATGTGCTTACCAGTCGTTGGAGAGCTTGCATTGGAGTATTGAGGCATTCTTTCAGTGATCCGAAATGATATCGTGTCTAGATAACTACACAATGGGGTTAAAAATGTGTTTTATTTTTGCCAGTTTGGTTTTAACAATTTTTTTTGTATCATTATATAAATTTACACTAATATATAAAGAGAGAAACTTTGTGGGTTTGAGGTAATCTCGAAAACTACTGAACCGATTTAGATAATTCTTTCACAGTTGGGAAGCGTATTCCTTTCCGGTAAACAGAGGATATTTCATTTATTTATTATTATTAATATTATTTTATCTGTGGTTGTACTACCGAATCAGATCGCTTTCAAGTAGTTCCCCACTTCACTTGTATCGCTCCCGCTTTTTTTATATACAAACTGATCACACCCAACGTGAAAGAAATTAGTTCACGACAACACACTGAATTTTTTTACCAATCTCGAATACCACTGAACCGATTTGGATAATTGCAACTATTGTACGTAGATAACGGCGGAGGGCTTAGTTCCAATTTCTGACCACCGCAGAAAGGAAGATGGCGCTGTAAGTACTGAAGTGGGAACAAACGCCAGAATAACGAACGGCGGATTGTACGAAGAAAATGCCATGGTAACATAAAAAAAAATTACTTATGAACAGTGAGTAAAACATAGTGATGACAAATCTGTCGGCCAGTAGCTTTCAGTTAAAAAAAATCATGAACATCTCTCCAGTGGATGGCGCTGGAAGATTGTAGAAAGGAACGGCCTTGTGTTTTAAATATATACAATAGATATAATCAACATTTTTAAACTTTTCCAAATACAACGTGATATACTAAAATTCAGTTGTTTCACCAAACACGGTAGCTTTAAGAAAATTTACAAAATCTCGGCGATTTGTTGCCCCAAACTAGAGCGAAATTTCACATGAGACCCTCCCTAATGCAATCCAGCAAAGCCCATTTTCCATTGGTATGAAAGTAACTCATATTTACCTTGGGATTTCTGATTAAATTGTGATTTTATAAGTTACAGTGATATTTGATGCTCACGTTGTGACATACTAGAGAGGTGAAAACATGTGTCACGACGATAAATCTGCAGCGAGGCATTTTGTCTACATAGCTCAGTTGGGAGAGAGGCTTACTCCGGAGTGAGGGACACGGACAAACTTGTGTTTTCACAAGGACACATTTGCAAACCAAAATGTTTTTGTTATGCAAGCGAAGTGTTGCCAAGAAATGGCTATTTTTACACGACCCTAAATTTGTGCGGCCTGCCAGTTATCCTAAACTTGCTGATGCCCGATTGAATCTTAGAGAATCAAGAAACAGTATTGAATCCTCTATCACTACTGATTTTCTTTGGTCTGCCAGTACGTGCTGCTTTAGGCACGCCATGTGGCTTCCACTTATTCAGTACATCCAAAACAGTTGACTTGGATATGTTTGAACGCCTTTCGGTTTCAATAATATAACAACCAACAATATTTCATTTCTCAAAGTCAGTTCTCTCCCGCCGCGACATTTTCACTCAACCTCACAGGCGATATGATCGCGATCAGTTGCGGGCTTGTTTTTATTCCTTTTGCAGCTGTATCGCGCATCTTAACAACGCAGCGGAACCGTTCATTTGCTTTTGAAATGGTTTCCGGTGACTTTTTTCAATATAGTGTATTTGTCATATCGCTGGAAACATTTCAAGCCCGAGATGAATATCTTTGCTGATATATTATTAAAATAACCAATCACTTATCCGAAAGATCATGGTAACTTTATTCCTTTAACCCTTCAAGCACGTCAATCATCTTTATGCAATACTGCTGGCCTTCAAAGGTTGAAAGACTCCTTGCCTATGATATTCATTCTTTCGGGGATGAAATATCGTATTTTCCTTTTTTTTTTAGTCTTTACTGGACAAAAAACGCAGGTTTAATTCTGCCATATGAGACGTAACCATAGCTCGTCATCTCCATAAAAATCTCACAAACATACACACCATACCACTCATTCATACATTCAGTTAAAAACACTATATACATAATTACACTATTTACATTCCCAGGCAGTTAAACCTTTGTCAACTGTGACTAAAAAAGTGCTCCATCCGTTTCAAACACCGTGCTAACGTAACTGCAAGTGTCAACCTCATTCAGCCCGTCATACAATGAGGTTGACACTTGCTGTAGGGTTAGCACGGAGTTTGAATTGGCGTAAGATCGAAATGACACAAGCTTTATGTAGAACCTTTATGACTCCTTAAACCGTATTATGCTTTTAATATTTCCCAAGTGATAACAAACAATTAAGGGTAATTAGCAAAGACTCATCCAATCAATCTTCAGGTGCTGATCTTTTTTTATTTTAAATTACAACCTTGATACCCCGTTTTTCTAAACATTTTATAAAACTTAATAAACGCACTCAACGGATTATTTTTCACCTATTTGCAAGCCACCTAGGCAGCCGGTCTTTTTAGAAGATTTTAAGTTACAACCTAGATATTTCGTATTTCTAAACATTTTATAAAAGTTAATAAAAGGTACTCAACGATTTACTTCTCTTCACAAGACACCAAGGCCTATTAGTTTTTATAAAACGTTAAAAATACGGAATACTTTGGTTGTAACTTAAAATGTTTTAAAAAAGCCAGCGGCCTAGGTGGCTTGTAAATAGGTGAGAAATAATCCGTTCACTGCGTTTTATTTAGTTTTATCAAATGTTTAGAAATACGGAATATCAAGGTTGTAATTAAAAATCTGAAAATATCAGCATCCGAAGAGCGATTCGTATCACATGGAAAATATTAAACTCATTACTCAAGGTTAAGGGTACAGAAAGTTTCTATATACACCTTGGGTATTTGGATCTTATGTACCCATTTTGATCGCTAGGAAAACTGGTGCATTTCGTTTAGTACAGTTTACTTTACCAATGTCCTGAGCCCTAGTAATTAATATTTTATGCCTAAGTAAGAGAGCAATATTAATAACTTCATATGTTATGTAAACGCCCTAAATATTTAGTGTGATCGATTAAAACCTGTTAGAAATGCTTAGGATCTATTAAATAACGGTTGGTGCCAAAGTACAGGCGCAACATTAATACCTTGGCTTGATATGTAAGCGTTATTAATATACAATCAGCGGAATAAGAACTGTAAAAAAGGCCAAGGCCAAGATCCTATAAATAAGTATTTGGAGACCAAGCGCAACGTTATTAAAAAAAAATCCATCTTATCTTCCTTTTTCGAACATAGCAAAAGCCATGCTATAACTCACTTGTTTCGTATAATACCGTAGATTTTAAAACTGTGCTAAGTCACGGCAATTTATTTCCCCGGATAAAAGTGGAATTATTACTTGACTGACATAGAACGTTTTCTCAAAATTTATTTGGAGTTCCGAATTCAGTTCTCTTATGGATCCAATAAACTGCAATTTTTATACGGCCCCTTAAACTTTTATGGCCAATTGCACGAAATCAGATCTTACCAGCTTTGTCGTCTGCTTAGTTGAAATTAAGGCCTTTCTTTGTGAAATAAAAAAAACAGTCGAAAGTTCCCGTATTTCCGAAAAGTGGCCATTTTTTTCCTATTTTCGGGAAGTGGGCATTTTTCCGTGGACATTATTTCACACATTCCGTAGTTTGCTTACAAAATTGTGGGACCGTTTCATTGTTCGAGTGAATACGTGCTCTTAACCTGCAGAAACATAAGATATTTTTTAATTTCTTGGAAAAATACCGAAATTTAAACTAACCAATGGACAAAACTAATCAGAACCCTTCGTCAGCTGAACCATATGAAATCATCGAATGTGGGAGAACTAGCCACCCGGAGAACTTAGCCACAAAATTTTTGAGGAACCGTATAAAAATTGTGTTTTAGACAGCTTCGTGGCCATGTCCCCAGAGGTTGGTTATGAGTCACAAAGTTTCCGTAATTTCGTATTTTCTTAATCGCGATATTTAATGTAATTCGCTATAAAATATGCTTATGATTTACAACTCGACAAAAGATATTCATGGTATAAAGACAATAGCTTAGCAAATTCACTGTGGACATGTGCAAACTCAGAAAACCTATCGGGCGGGGGGAGGGGCTTAATACCAAAAATAATAAACATAAAGAATATATGCTCCGGTACTGCGGTTTTGAACATTTGAAAGCTACAACTGTGCAAATTATCTGAGGGCACGATGCCAATACAGAAAACCTAGAAGGGGGGGGGTTAAGATCGTAAATACAAAACATGAAGCATATGTATCTCAAACGGCAGCTTTTCAGCGTCTACAACTCAACAAATGCTATGCGGGCATGTGTAAACCCAGGAAAGCTATGGGGGAGGGATATGGGAAAATGATGAAAATATGAAATATCAGGAACTTCTCATCTGATTGGGAGATTTTTAGCGTTCACAAATAAAAACATAACGAATTATCTGACTGTTCCTGCAAACTCAAAGAGCCTGTCGAGTGGAGATGGGCTTAATACCGGAAAAGTAAAATTTTTTACCTTAATCGGGAGTTTTTCAGCGTTCACAAATTGCAACCCAAGAAATCACAAACGCAGAAAAGCCGTCTTTTGGGGTTAATACGGAAAATATAAAATACACTGACGGAAAAAAATCCCAACACCACGAAAAAATAGTTGTAGAGGAATGAAATGGCGGCAATACATTTGTATAGGTAACATATTTAATCGATTAAGGTTTCAAGATCACAGCTTAATGTAAGCGCGATAAGAGCCATTTTAAATGTGAATTGCTGGTACATTAATAACCGGTGTAACCGCCAGAATGTTGAATGCCAGCATGCAAACGTTCATGCATTGTGTTGTACAGGTGCTGGATGTCAGTTTGTGGGATGGAGTTCCATGCCTGTTGCACTTGGTTGGTCAATACAGGGACCGTTAATGCCGGTTGGGGGGTGACGCTTAAGTTGTCGTAAAATGATGTCCCATACGTGCTCGACTGGAGAAAGATCTGGTGATCAGCAGGCCACGGCAACCTGTTGACACTCTGTAGAGCATGTTGGGTTACAACAGCGGTATGCGGGGCGAGTGTTATCCTGTTGGAAAACACCCCCTGGAATGCTGTTCATGAAAGGCAGCACAACAGGTTGAATTACTAGACCGCCGTACAACTGTGCCGTCAGGGTGCGTGGGATAACCACGAGAGTGCCCCTGCTGTCATAGGAAATTACTCCCCAGACCATAACTCCAGGAGGTCCAGTGTGTCTCGGCCGCAGACAGGTTGGTTGCAGGCGCTCATATGGCCTCCTTCTAACCAACACACGGACATCACTGGCACCCAGGCAGAACCGGCTTTCATCAGAAAACACAACAGATCTCCACTCCGTCCTCCAATGAGCTCTAGCTTGACACCACTGACGTCGCAAACGGCAGTTTTTTGGATTAAGTGGAATGCACGCTAAAGGGCGTCTGGCTCGGAGCTGTCCTTCAAGTAACCGATTTGTAACAGTTCTTTGTGTCACTGTGGTGGCCACTTCAGCTCGAATTGCTGCCGCAGACGCGGTACGATGCGCCACGGCCAAACGCCGTACACGGCGGTCTTCCCTCTCAGTGGCCGGCCGGAACACGGTCTTCTTGAGGAAGTGCCTTCCCTTGACCACAGCTGGTAAAAATCTTGCACAGTGGCTAGATTCCTACCAAGTCGTTCGGCAATATTGCGGAACGAAATTCCAATTTTTCGTAGCCCTATTACACGACCTCGTTCAAACTCCATGAGCTGTTGATAATGGCTTCTTCATCTTCATAAAGGCATTATTGACTAACATCAACACACTACGTCGAATTTCAACGATAACTAACGCTCACGAACGTTGCAGCGCGTATTTACAGCAAACCTGCTTTGCATGTTCCAAAGGGCGCTACCAGCGCCACATGTATGCGCCGAGCGCAAAATTTGCATAGACGTCTTCTTACATATGTACTCTCACCGCCTACCAACTGTCGTTTATCTAACACAATCCCTTCTTGGTGTTGGGATTTTTTTTCCGTCAGTGTATAAAGTATTTGGAACATTGTCGGGGGCTTTTCGGCGTGTACAGATTTCAGCTGAACAAGTTATCTGACGGCACGTGTAAACGCAGAAAACCTGTCGGGTGTTAAGGCTTTCCCCACCCCTCAGGTTCTCGTTAAAAAATACCCGCAGAGAATTTGTTCAACTGCAATTAGTAAACGCTGAAAAACCTCCGGATCGGACCAGAAATTCTCTATATTTTATTTTCTTGGTATTAAGCCACTGCGTCCTTTCCGTCTACAAGTTTTCTAAGTTTGCACATGCTCGTCGAGGATTTTTCAGCTGTAGTTTATATACCATGAAATTCTTTTGTTGAGCTGTTTATTATAATTTTTTTTATAAACAGTTGAATTAAATAGCGCAATTAAGAAAATACAAAATTACAAGAGTTGTTCAGACACGAAAACGCAATGTCTGAACAACTCTTTAAAATTTTTGTGGCCAGTTCTCCGCTTTGTCTTTGTCCCGAAAATCATGGAATTGTCTAAATTTCTTATTCAAAATGAAATACAAAAAAAAAAAAATCTTTTGTGAACAATAGTTGCTCAAGAAGTGGGAAACATGGTAACGCGATATTTGTTTATTCAAAACAAATTTATGGCACTGAAATTGCAAAGAGACCAGTTATCCGGTGTCCACTTCTCCCTACCGGAAAGTTATCTAGCATTATAAGGCTATCAGAGTGTGTTTCCAAAATGGCAGAAGGTGTCCATTGTTCGAATGAACACGTCCTTTTTACGTGCAAAAACATTAGTTCTTTCTCAATTGAATGCAAAAATATCTTAATTTCAACTAAGCAATGGACAAAACTAATCAGAACACTTCTTCCGTTCAACCCTATAAAGTTATCTAGCATTAAAACGACATCACAGTGTTTCGAAAAATAACAGAAGAGGTTCATTTCTTGAATGGACACGTGTTTTTTATGTGCAGAAACATGGGGCCTTTTTAATATCATGAAAATATATCTAAATTTCAACCAAGCATTTTGGCGACAAACTATGGTGTCCTTGTAATGTTAGATAACAACATATGATTTAGAAGAGGAAAAGTTTCGGACCAGTTTTGTCGACTTATTAATTGAAATTAGGATATTTTTTCATGACTGTGTAGAACGACGTCATGTTTCAAACAAAACGTTATAGTTAACAGAAGGCATAATTTTCCTATATTTGAGTAGTGGGAATATCCTCCCATATACCAAAGAGTACATTGTAGTGCGTTATTGCTCACTTCTCTAGACCGCCATAATATTTCAAAAGTTGCTAGGTGCCGTATGAAGGTTGAAAGCTTCTCTCTTTACACGAATGTACGAAAAAATGCCCACAGAAAACATGCTCACTGCTTAAAAATAGGAAAACATGTCCATATTCTGAAAATTAGAAAAATATTTTCTGCTGCTGCTGATGTCTTCTTACGTGTGTTAGAAACACGACGTTTTTCCTAATTTCATGAAAAAAAGAAATTTAAACGAAGAAATCGGCAACACTAGACAGAACAGTTCCAGTGCTTAAACACACAAAGTTCAATAACATTACAAGGGTCATCGTACTTATTCGAAAATGTCGGAAAAGGTTCATTGTTCGAACGAACATGTGCATCAAAATGGTGGAACTTATTCCAAAATGCGGAATAAGTTCATTGTTCACAAACAGTAATTAAGCGAAAGGCAATTCTTTTGCATGAGTGGTGCATTACAGGGGAAGCAACGCTAATTATGTCTTCCAACTTCATTTCAGACACTTAGTAAGCTAATAAAAAAAAAGCATCACCTAGGTTATTATGGGGGTGAGTGGGCTCCAGAAAAGCTTTAGGGCTAAGGACTTTGCACGTGTTTCATGTTCAGCGAGTTCTGACCCTTGATAGTATTTCATTTCATGTTTACACATGATAGCATTATTTTCAATATAGAATTTAAAAGCTCATAATTTTGTTGCAAATACATCAAAAGTGGAAATTAAGGTTTACGCCACCTGGTGGCCAAATCATTTTTTTACAAACATTAGAAATTATGTTGCAAACGATTTCCCATCAGCAGCTGTTTCCGGTGCAGAAATAAATTTTCAGATCGGAGATTTAGAAGCACAGAGAGATATAGGGGAAAACGCAATTTACCTTCACGCCCACGAACGGAAATTCTATGAATTACGTGAAAATTTTGAAATTATATGAAAAACATGCGACACGGAAACATCATCCAACAAAGAAGGGATTTTTCAAATATGACTCCTAGAAGTCGAGATATTGTCAAAAATAAAATACACATCCACGCCCCCTGGCGTAGAAACCCTGCACCATTATAAGAAGAAAATGTTTCTAAGAAGTTTGTCGACATTAGTAGAATCGGTTTACAAAGGACGTTATTTTCAATCGAGAATTTAGAAGCTCATATTTTGCTGCAAATACATCAGAAGCGAAAATTAAAGGTTTACGCCCCCTGGTGGCCAAACCATTTTTTTACTAAAAATGAGAAATTATGTGCAAACGATTTCCCATCAGGAGCTGTATACGGTGAAGAAATAATTTTTTAGATCGGAGATTTAAAAGCAGAGATATAGTGGAAAATGTATTTTACCTCTACGCCCCACAGCGGAAAGTCTATGAATTACGTGAAAATTTTGAATTTATATGAAAAAAATCCGATCCGGAAAACACTATCGACCAAAAGAAGGAATTTTTCAAATCTGACTCCTAGAAGTCGAGATATTGACAAAAATAAGATATACATCTACGCCCCCTGTCGTAGAAACCGTGCCCTATTATTTAAGAAGAAAATGTTTCTAAAAAGTTTGTCGACATGTGTAGTATCTGTCTACAAACGATCTTATTTTCAATCGCTCCCGCATTTTACTGCATATACATCAGATGCGTAAATTAAGATTTACGCCCCACAATTCAGCCAAACCATTTTTTTTTACAAAAATTAGAAATTATGTGCAAACGATTTCCCATCAGGAGCTGTATCCGGTGCAGAAATAATTTTTCAGATCAGAGAATTTGAAGCAGATATATAGGTGAAAACGCAATTTACCTATACGCCCCCTAGCGGAAAGTCTATGTAAAATTCACTTGAAAATTTTGAAATTTATATGAAAAACATGTCACACGGAAAACACTATCCAACAAAGAAAGGGATTTTTCAAGATCAGACTCCTAGAAGTCAGAGATATTGACAAAAATAAGATATGCATCAACGCCCTCTGGCGGAGAGAACTGTAGAATAGTTTAGGAAGAAAATAGTCCGAAAAGGTTTATCGATGTGAGTGGCATCAGTCCACGAAATAATTTTTTCAATCGATATTTTAGAAGCTCAGATTTAATTGCAAATACATCAGAAGGGAAAATTAACTCTTACGCCCCCTGGTGGCCAAAGTAGTCTCTCACCAAAAATTCGAAATTATATGCGAAAGATTGCGCATCAGGAGATGTATCCGCTGAAAAAATCCAAATCGGAGTTTTAGAAGAAGAGTTTTTGGAAAAAATGCAATTTACTTTTACGCCCCCTAGCCCGGAAAATCTATGCGTAATGTTGAAAAAGAAACTATATACAAAATACTCTTCGACATCAATGGAATAGAATGATAAACATATTTTTTTCAATCAGATGTTTAAGAAGCAAATATGTGGAATAAAACGTTTTTTTGAATTTGACATCATCTGAATTTACGCCCTCTAGCGGCGAAATTGTACATCGTAAAAAAAAACCGAAATGCAGGATCATCATTCGCATATTTCAAGCTTTCGAATGTAAAAATAATTTTTCAAAGCGGACTAATAGTTGCAGAGATACCTTGGGTACAGGAGGACGGACAAACCGATAACATAAGCACGATCTTTTTTTACAAAAGACGTGTTAAAAATACCTTTAGTTCAGTTTAGGCAGGATTCCTGGAGGTTAAAACCAAAATTCCCAACTTTATTCGATTTTCACGTTACATGTACGTAGTAATGAAATTATTATTTTTTACTAAATGTGCGAAGAAGGCAAAAATTATTTTCACTAAACTATAATGAAGTTTATTTCTCTAAAAACCATGATTTCCCTATGTATTACATACAGTGATTGCTTTAAAGTTTTTAGTTTATTACTTTAAAAATTTTAAATATAAAATTTCATGTAACGCAAATTTTTGTTGGTGTCTGTTATGTATTAATTTTACGATCGCTCCTCGATGGGCCGTATATGATAGATACAAATACTCGTATTTCAGTTTTTTGATGTAAAGAAAAATGATTATTCCCAAATACTTTTTTTTTTATTTTGAGATCTACTGTGTTATGCTGATCAAACAGATCGGCATAAAAAATTCAATTGTGAATAGGGAGTTTCATTTTGCAAAACATCGCAAGGATTGTAGTCGGAAAATAAAATGTTAGTTTCATTATAAGCGTATCGCATGACCATTCTGTACATGGCTGGAATGGAAATTTCCATTGAAGGGTGAAAGCAGAAAGTTGGCATGGCGTAATCCCTGAAAAATTTGATGTTTTTGTGATGGCCTTTTTCAAAGACTTCATATGGAACTAATACCTCGTCATGCGGCCATACGTTGTCTTTGGTACGTTGTCATTTATTATATTAAACTTTGCTGTAATTGTGTCCATTAAGAGAAATCTTTGTAAGAATAATGTTACGTAGAGTTTCTGTCTTCTACGACAAGCAGTGAAAAATTGATGCTGTTGAATTCGATATATATTTATATTGAAACTCGCTAAACATTTCCGATTTGAAAGAATCTCGCCCAGTCTCTCACTTCAAGAAAGTTTTTCAAAACCAAATATTGAACAATTCTCAACTGTGAGCAGTACATTGCATGTGTTGCACTTTTTGAAAACAAAAAGTATTGTACTTTCTCCATCAGAATCTCTGATTATAAAAATTCGATTTAAATTTTCTTTTCTAGTGTATTACTTTTTACTTGGTAAAATTTTGTCATGGCCTTTCTATTTGTTTACCAGTACAAATATTTTGATTCCTTCAGGTGGAACATATTTTTGAATGTCAAAAGCAGACATATCACTTGAGAACTTTGTTTTTTTTTGCCACATGCGAAACAAATTTCGAAAACTGTTAGTCAACGAAAACGTAATTTCTGGCTCCTTCATAGGAATCGCATACAGGACACTACACATTTGCGCGTTTGCTTTGCTAGTATCACTCCAATATTAATAATATTTCTCCGTGCCTTTTTTTCGTTACAGAATAAATATTGTTACTGTGACCAGGGCTCCGTACTGAGTACACTCTTGGGTCCTTTTATTGATAATGCAGGTTAGAGGACTGAATAAATGACTTAGGCCAGCTCTAAAGAAAATTGGTGGTTCCGGGAAGCATACAAATGTATCAGAACAGTGCTTTTTCTGAATATATGTATTTTGCGCATGTATATGTGTCGGAATCTATTATTTTTTATAAATACAGTAAAAACAATGTGATGCATATCCCATCAAAATATAGTTTCAAATTCACTGTACCGCAGAAAATTTGAGATATTCATACTTTAATATTTACATTGCTCTTTCATTTTCTCAACAGTCGATTGTAAAACAGAAATTTTAAAACTAGTTAATTAATGACACAGAATTTATGATCATACAGACGGATGGTCTACTTCGAAAAATATATCTTCCAAGTTAAGCATTTCCAAAATACCTCACACAAACAGGATCCAATCTCAGAGCAATGTAACATTTTTCACATCAGTTTTTCCATGTTAGGGTGTTATGAAGAGTAACATATTCTACAGGATATTATTCTTCATGAATTCAGTGTATCTCATTTCCATAAGAAACAGCAATTAATAGTGTATTATTATCTATGTACACTCTTCGTGACAAAATGATACAGGATAAATATTGTGGCATACAAATCTTTGCCCGTAGCTTTGAGGAATAAGAAAACCATATTCCACGCACAATTTCGCATGATGTAGTTTATTCGCGTAAGAACGAAAATCTGCTTCTCTGAACGCCTTATGAGAAACATGCATCGAAGTGATAATAGCATAACAGCCAGCACGAGTTTTAGAATACCGAGGTAAAACTGCATGTAAACGAGGTGCGTGTGAAAATCATGAAACAGTATACATATAATCGTTACAGAGGACCAATAATAGGATACGAAATCGGTTTAATCAGTTTTAGTTTTGCTATTCAGATGGGAAAGGCAGCGGACTTAATCGAGTTTAACAATGGCTAAACTATAAAGGTCAGGTGACTTGGTAAGTGCATTTCCGAAACGGCACGAGGCTTGTGGGAAGCGCTGAATCAGACGTGGTTAAAGTACTTTAAAAAAGTTCCGATAACTAAAAATCCACGAACCGCCGAAAAGGTGTTTCTTGAACACGGATATTCTATGCTAGAAGATGAGCAGGAGGCTAACACTTGTGCTACTACCCAAAACAAGAGAAACTGCAGCGGAACTTGCGTTTAAATGTTGTTGAAGGGAGTATATTGAACCCACACAGAAAAAGGGCAATGCAGCCCTACACAGCTTCAAGTGCCCATGTTCACCAGAGTTCAGCGCAAAAGCACCTACAGTGGAAGAGTGTGTTTCAAAATTCGGATCTTCAATGACTGGAAGAAGGTCGTCGTGTCCAGTTAAATCATGTGTCCTACCATTCCATGAGGTCGGCCTTGGTTCGTATTCGTTTACCTGGGGATGTGCATCGTTGGAGGAAATAAGCCAGTGAAGAAGTATAATGAGTTTTTTGCCATGCTTCGATAGTAAACTTTGGGTCTAGGCATTCGCGTGCGTAGGAATGTATTCCGTCTTCCTACAGCCTGAACATCACTGCAGACTAGCTTATATTCTTTGATGGCAACGGCACTCTGCTTTAGGAGCCTCACGCCTTCAGCAGGATAATGCACATAACAACAATGTCCGGATTGTTCGAGTATGGTTCACGAAACATAAGGAATATTTCCATGTTTTGTCCTGGCCTTCCCAATTCCCCAGACATCAAATCAGTCTAGCATTTGTGGTTTGTATTAGGATACGAAATCGGATATATATGCTGTTCAGCAACGCAACTTGCCAGATGTAAAAATCTGTAAACGATGTTATTACCAGATACAAAAAAGCACACATATGAAATCTTGTAGCTTAAATGTCTAAGATACTCATATTTGTAATTCTAAATTGTATTATTAGTATTGTAGAAATCGCGTGTTTCCTCGAAATCCGTAGTTGAATGCGTTTAATAAAGTTTTTTTATGTGAATATTGTTTTTATCAGCCCGAATTTATTGGTTGTGAGGAATTTTGTGTTATAAAAACCCAACACAAAATTAGCTGAATATCATATCATACGTATGACCTGCAATTTGCTTTCTAATATTTGAGTTAAACAAAGAGTTTCAATTTTAAATGCACCTTTGTAGTTAAAGCATTTGTGCCTGATTAACGTTCTATTCAGATCATTTAGAAAGTAATGCCAGTATATATTTCTTGAAGGTTTCGATAATAATCATATCTTAAGCATTTATTGGATATCAAACACTTAATATTTCCATCCTTTAATTTGTGGTAACCTACGGATATGATACTTATAATTTGGCATGTGTTCTCAATTGCGTTTTCAGTGAACAATGCCTGTGTTCTTTACCATTGTATAAAAAATAATTCTTTTCAGTTTAATATATTAAAAAAAGCTTTTTTATATAAAAAATAAAAATGGTTTGCTGTAGAATACAGAATTTATCAATTTTGAAGTAGCTACATGCGCCTTTCGATAGGCTTTCAATATTCACAATAAGAGTATCAATATTTTATTTAGCATTCAAAATAGTTCTGCCATTAGTAATTTCTGCCTTGCAGACGTTCATTCACGAAAAGGAATCATTCAAACAAATTGACCCTCAATCTCCAGTTGTCCCTACCTCTGTTAGAATTATTGTCATCGCATTGATCTTACTTTTTGCGACCAAAGTGATTTCAAGACCACAACAGATGTTAACAAACTGCCAAAAACAGCGAGAGCTCTCCACCAATCGCTGTTCAGGATTTGCCAAATTAACGAAAATATCTATGTACAATCACAAATAATATTATAGTTTTTCATATGGCATCTCCACTTATTATGCTAGCACGAAAACTGTGTGAGATAATTTCAAATATAATTAAAGAATTACAAAGGTCGGTGATTTTTCCAAGAACGAAAGAAAAGCTCACAAACACTGTAACAATTTTCGGTATAATTATTCCTGTAGTTCAGTTTGCATAGTTTATGTAGATACCACCTTATCATACTGAATCACAACAAATTCCTTGCTTTTAAGATGCCTTTAAAATTAACAATAGAGAAAAACCTATAACAACAAATTTGTTTTCAAAAAAATAAAATCGAAGATACCTTTTTTTCCAGTATTTTTTTTATTTCTTCTTCGAATAATAAATTGTCCGAGTCGAACATAGCAGCTTGTTGGGAATTGTGTTTCGTATAATGAACTGCTATTTCTGTTCTACTTTGGAGAAGCTATGGGCCAAAAACTTTACTTTCATTCTGTCCACCACACTAGCAGATTTATAGGCTCAACCATCTTTTCTGATCAGCTATATATAACCTGAGGTAAACACTTTTCTCCGTACTATGCACTACCTTAACGAATTACTGTGTTCAACAGGATTTTCTCATCTACCTTTAAATGCCTGGTAAAAGATGCTGCAGAGGATTAGGTCGCCATTCCACAACAACGCATTTTTAATGTGTCCCGCAAAGGTCATTCAACGTACGATTGCAAATTTTGGACCCAACGCTTGAATATTCTTGTTAAATGCACGTGGCAAAGCTACTTGATTGAAATGGATGAAGGAACGTCCCGTTGGACCGTAGAAGAAATTAATACGATGAACGGATTCGAAAAGCTGAGCTTCTAACTACAATACAGGAACGAAACGGTACATGTTTTCTGTTGATAGAATACGAAATATTTTACTTCTGGCGTGTGTCACTTCTTTTTTGTGTTACAGTCATGCAAAGGGGATTAATGTTTAAGGGCGTTTTTACGTATGTCATCTTCGAAATTAATTTACGCACAAAGACAACCGAAACCGTATTAACCTAAGTGTGCTCGATGACAAGCAGCAGACTCGTTCGTAATTTTTGGATTACCCACATAAATACCTTCTTTCAAACCACACAGTCAGTTGCCCTTTGCTCTCGGTAGAATTGGCAAACGACTGGACTGAGGAACATCCTCAAAAAGCCACTTTTTCTTCTCCCACATCAGCAAGCTGATATGCAAGATGAATTAAAGGGGTATAAGCAATCTCAAAAATCCACGATTAGCAAAGAAGTCCATCGTTAACACTAATCTACGCTATAGAAAGAACTGCTGTTAATAATTTCTTGCAACACCGCAAGAACATTTCCAACACCTGACAGATTTTCGTGCCTCAGAAATGTACTTTCTGCTTATTTATTTATTTATTTTTTTTGATTGGAGGTTTAACGACCACCGTGGAGCAACTCAAATGGGCTATAAGCAGTCGCCCGTCCCTGCAATTCTAGGGTCACTGGTTCCAGGGAAGTGAAAGAGCCAGTGCCTTAAGACAAACACAACATCCATGCCTCACCGGGATTCGAACCCGGACTCCTTACGGACGAATGATCAGAGGCCAGCGCCTTAGACCACTGCGCCACCGGGGCGGCGCTTAATTTAGGATCAACCCGTATTAGCAAATTATACCTTTTGTGGTTCGCAGTTCTGCTGTTAGGTGGTCTTTTTGTATCTTCGTTTAGAGTTCTGTCTCCGCTTTCCAAAAAAGCATATGGAATTTTTTAGTAATGGCATTCGTTGCCAAAACGGATTACAATAATTTATTATGGGGATTATTATTCTCTTTATATGCGAAGCACTAACGTTAGGGGCGAGAATGTCGAAACCTTTTTTACTCGCTGTTTCCACTTCGGGGAGACGTATTTTGAAAAATCCCTTTTCCTTTATCATAGATTTTTATGTGAATTATAGCACTTTCTTTCGCATACTCTTGACTTTTCCGTTATGCAGAGAAATTCTTCCCACACACTAGCGCTGGCTAAATTACTAAATGTCATATGTTCTTATATTTCTTAATTTAACTGTTCGATTCGAATTCTACGTCTCTCTGATATGTTCTTTCTGCAACGGAAAAATTTTCGTGTACCACGTTGTACTTGTTTAGCCATACTTGTTTTAGCAACATACTTGTTCAGCCGTTTTTGGAACGCTTTTGCCAAATGGGAGAAATGCTCAAGCATCAACCTAATGGCAAATTTATATTAACGACTTTGTCAGAAAAAAAGATATTCCTATTGATTTCCTTTTGATAATCGTCAGACATGGAAATATTTTGCATGTGCAGAAGGGGAAGAGAAGAATATAACTCCCATCTAAACAAAGCCGTGAATTTTATCTCGTTGAGTAACTCCACTGTAATATTAATTCTACCCTTAATTCCCATTGATGACTGCTTTGATCGTACGACCTTTTTGTCATCGAAAAGTAATCTTCTTTTGAAATTGAATGGGAATGTGGAGACGTAAATACACTGGCGTCCAAAAATGTAGGACGAGACGGTTTTTTTCGAATGTAACGTCGTGCAGAAGTGCTCCACATTGACTCAAACCATACCCATAAGATCCCCAACAAGTAAGAATATGGGACAAGTGAGGAAAAACTATCCAAACAAAGGAATCCAAAGGATACAAAGGCACTTCTTATTGGAAAGGTAGCTTCGAACACAACTAGACAGCAGACAGAAACGTCCATGTGGATAGGCGGATGCCAATAAAAAAATCCAGTCTTTAGTAGGGGATATGATCACCCCTGACTGCGTTGCAGGATTTAGAAACGTCTCTAAATGCTGAGGACGAGGTTGTAAAGGAGCTGTTGAGGAATCGCAGCCCATTTCTCCTGTAGCGCCAAACGCAGCTGCGGGAATCGTTGCTATCGGCTAGTGACGTGCTGCCGAGCTTCTCCCGAGAAGGTCCCACACGCGTTCGATTGGATGTAGGTCCAAGGACCAGGCTGGCCAATCCATGCGTTGAATATCTTTCACTCTCCAACAGCCACTGTTCGCTGAGGTGTAGCGTTGTCGTCCCATAAAGAGAAACTCCCAGGACCCACAGCACCTCCTAAACCGACGCACGCGAGGCAGGAGAAGCTCGCTACAATAGTGGACACGCCAGTGACTGAGCCTCCTTGGAAGATGTGTAGGTCAGTACGGCTACCAAGCATGATACCGCCCCCAAACAAGAAAATCACGCCACCTCCAAACCGGTCGCTTTCGATGATGTTGGAGAGTGTAATTGCGAGTTCCCTGCTCCTCCAGTTGTGTATACGTTCTAGAATCGCTCGTCAGAGTACACCGGGGTTCATCCGTAAGGAGAACTCAAACCCATTGCTGATGTGTCCAGCGCCTTTTGCTCCTGGCCACCACAGAAACCGCCGTCTCCGATGAGCAGACGTTAATGTCACACACCGTACTGGTCGTCGTGCATATAGACCACCTTTGTACAGCCTCCTGGCCACGGATAAACGGAATAACGGACATCCCAAGTTGTCTGTTGCATGTGCCTCGCAATGTTCTCCCGCTGTCTGCCGCCTGTCTCTTCTCGCCTTGTAATACATTATACACGGTCGTCCCGCCGCCGTCGTTGCTCATGGACGACCAATGCTAAACTTCTCCGGACATCTGTTCCTATCGTTTGAAATGCTCTCCAAGCTCGTGAAACGATGCTGTGAAGCGATCCCGAACTCTTCGGCACACCACTAAGCCACACTTTGATATTCTTCCAACTTCTCAATGAGCGCAACCTCGGGTAAAGTCATCCAGATGTCGTCTATTGGATTGCCTGTTGATTGAATATATCACACGGTGGCAGCAATTCGATCGTCGTTCAAACCGATGTACACCGTTCAATAGCTTTACACCGGATTGCTGAGCGTACACCGCTCGTGTGCTTTATACCCATTCGACATCCCCCCTACCACATGCTGAATATATGCGCATGCCCTCCCGTACTGGACCCTAGTCTATCTCTTCAGTGGTCTTTCGGTCCGTTCTGCCTGCTCGTTCCGCTGTTATGCTAATTTGTCCACTCTTTCATCCTTATTGTTTGCACACCAGTGTATATTTATATATATTCTAATCTTTGGAGATTAAGATGATGGCAGGTGACATCGGCATATCCTGCTAATAGCTGAACAGACCCAAGCCGAACGCAAAAAGATAAAGATAAATGGGCTAATGCTGTAATACGCAGATTGAAAATGAAATTTTCTTAAGGAAGCGGGAATAAAGTACCGGATACAATGCATTGTACAGGACATGATCGTTTTTAACGTGTATAGTAACTGTTATTTATTATCTGTAAAAGTATTTATAGTATGGAACAACACGAAAAGGATTTATTAGGTTTGGCCAATCTATGGACATGTGTTTCCTGGCCTTTAGCTGGCATTAATTGTTTCGTGTAAGGCAATGCATGAAAACAACACCAAGCTCCATTGTGGATTAATAGAAAAGATCATCTATTAATTCTGAGTCGGATGTCAGTGGAAATATAGAGTGTTCTAAAGTGCCAAACTACCCTCACAAAAAAAAAGAATAAAATGAAGAAAGACTTTTTTTCCTCGACACGTGGTTACAATTCTTATCCAGTAATTTCACACTTGTGGCTCATAGTTCGCGTGAACATCTCTTGTTTTATTCGTAAGAGATTGTGTCAACAATCTTGGCAAAAAAGAGAAACAGCTGCATGGAAAAAATGAAATTCTTGAAGAGAAGTCATTAATTTCTCCCGAAGCTACTAATGATACACTCATTATTACAGTGAATGAGTGTGTTGGCTTTTATCTACACATACCTTTCTCTCGAACAAGTCATACTATCCATCTGATTGCGTGCGGACTGAATGTGAATGAGACTCTTACCCCTTTACTAACAGGTACGATTCACGTTTGAGAGGATCCTCAACACGGGACGTCACACAAAGGACCAGGCGCCGTGGACGGTAGATAGTACAGGTTGCAATCTTTGGGGATATATCTCCTGTAATAGGAACTGTGTTCTCACACTTAATTCATCTCTATGAAATAACTTGATTATGCATGACAAATTAAAGTTATGATATCGGAAATCACCGATAATTATGACTTTTGTCTTTTTCTTCGTACTGTGTATTTAGTCACATTCATTACCTTAAAAACTCTATGTATCAGAAATAATCCGAATCCTTATTGTAACTGTGAAAGTATTGTAAAACTTTCTACTTCAATCACTAAACGTTATGTAGAATTAAAGAAATAAAAGTTTTGGTCCAATGGAATTCTCAATTCTTGTCCACCATAGATTACGATCCCTTATTTTGTTCCAGCTTCAGCAGGACAGATGATATTTCAATATACTGTAAATATATATTTAACAAAGCGAACCGTTCTGTCTGATAAAGGTGGCAAAATTAACAGCCAAAAAATGAGATCAGAAAAACAAACTGGCTCTAGTGAATGAACGTTTATTTTTTTTTTTCGAATTTTACAAACTTCATAGTATTTCTAACTTGTCTAAGATTAACAATTATGAGTCAAGTTTAATTTTTATTGGTTTCACGGATTCTCCTGGCACAGGGCATTCAAAAAGCAATAATGGTAAAAAATGTATCCCCTAAAAAAATTTGAAAAATTAATAATATCAGTATTTTCTTTTGCTCAATTTCTCAAGTAGATCTGGCGTTATACTGTTTTTGTCACATTATTATAATTATTATTTTGAGATTCTTGCACAAAGTATTAAACAATAATTGGCACATGGAAAAATCAGAAGACATAAAGTTACATAAATTATTTATTTTAGTTAGTTAGAAAGAGCATCTTATCTATCAACGAGAAGCTTTTAATCAAGGTAAAAATACGCTAAAGTGAAATTCCGTGTGGAATATAAAATTAAATCCCTTTGGGGCCCAGTTCGTTTCTTCGGCTGTACCGTCATTGTTTCCCTGGATGCTCAGTTTTGGAGGTACTTTTCCCAATAATTGCTTTACTCATCTCTTAAATAAATAATGTTGGTAAGTGTGTGTGTGTCTGTCCTCTCACCTTTTCTAATTTTTATGTGTAAAATAAAACCTGCAGATAAAAGGAAACTGTCAGGATGATATTGTGTGCAGTATTAAATACAGGGAAAATATATTGTAAATAATTAATAATCACAAAAATTTTGTTGTAAAATGCAGCTAAAATATTCGCATTTTCTCAGTGAACTCCAGCTTACGTACTAATAAAAAGTAGAGTTAAGAATGTCAGCAAAGCAATTATCTTTCAATAATATAGAATATATTTACAGACAAATTATTTTTCTGTACTCCACGTAAACCAGTTAAAATAAAACAGGATATTAATTTTTTGAGTTAGCTTTTTTCTTATTTTCATCATGTTCTAGTCTTTGCCATTAATGATGCCTGTTCTATCACCTCACGTATCAATGTCACATAATTGATGAACAAGTCCTTGTTCGATATTGTCAAAAGATTTTACGTTTCCTATGTTGACCTAAAGTACAACATAAATACAAATGGTTGAGACAATACAATTCTGACAAGCGGCTTCGGAATATCAATTAGGAAAAAAGTTAAAAAAAAAAGGAATTACAGAAGTAATGGTCCTTGACAGTTTTTTTTTTTTTTTTTACAAAAATGGGGATAAAATATGGATGTTTTTTAAGAACAATGTTTCTGGAAGCGATGGTTTTTTAAATGTCTTTAAAATATCTCTCAAAATAAAGGGATTAGAAAGTAGAAAGAAACTGATTTCCTGCGGTGTTGTGGTGATGTAAAAATAATGAAGAACAGAGGAAAATGGAAAAAAATCCTAAAATGGGAGGTGGACAACGCCATTTTTTCCCTGTAGGAAGAAAAAATACTTCAGGTGGGGCCATATTGTGTGCCTGTTGTCCCACGGAGAGGGAGAAGGGGGAAGGAAATTATTTCCATGGTGAATTCCACGCTGAGGCAGGAGTTCAGAGAACATGGGGATGTCTTCCTAGCGCAGGAAGTTTTAAGCAGCTAGAGACAGCTGGAGGGAGGTAAGAGAGATTTACCACATGGCCTCTTGCTCCGAAGATGTGCGCTTACGGGATTGGCAGTGCGCAGACCGGGCTGCAGAAAGTTTAAGCAGGAAAAGGGTGTAAATAACTTTTTAGGACACTTTTTGCTCGAATAGGAAAGAGGACGGTCGTTTTGTAGTCGTCGCTCGAGATGTACAGTCCTCAAATTAATTAACATGTTAATTAGCTATCTATCTTCGAATTGTTCCATATAAGAGGTGTTGTTTTACGTACATTCTATTCAGCCCATAATAAAATCCTTAAATCTCCAAATTTCATACGGAATCGACCAATAAATACGTGTGCAGTGAGCTACGGAAAAAGATGTACCGCTAATGTTAAACTGCAAAAGTTGTTTTTGACTTGTATAATTTAATCGAGAAGAGATAACGTGATTCAGTGTTGCAACAGTAAAACACAAAAAGGCCCAGATAGTATGAGCCCCTATACAAGATCAGAAGGGGTATATTAAGGGAATTATAAATTATGAAATTTGATCGTTAAAAAATAATGACTATATCTGGTTATTAGTCCATTGAATGCGAAATATCATTAAATGCTTAAATTGAAATTTTCAGCGCGGTAGCATAAAACCTTCCTGAGATATAAGATAGAAAACTCAAGCATACATCAGATTAAGGGGCCGTGCATAAAAAAAACATAGTTTCCTCCACTTACTGTAGAACGGTTTTACCCCGCAGTTCAAAGAAACGCTTAGGAGAAAGTGTTTCTACGTAAAGTTGGTTAAAAGAAGCAGTAATGATGTTGATACACTTAAATTCAGAATTGCAACTTTTTCATGATGAACATCATAAGTTAATAGTTTTGCACATAAATAATCTTCTAACTTACGACATAGTTCCTGCAAATACATATTTAAATGTTTCCTATTGCTCACATAGCTAACTCTTGTATATTGTTTTAATTCAAAAACGCAAAAAAATAAGTACGTTTCACAAAACAAAAGCTCCGTATGTGTCTTCTGTGTATTTTTTACATAAATACCTTCATATCTTCGTTATACACTGCTGGACAATTGCTAATCAAGGACGGATCGTAAACGGCTACATAGCGCATAAAAAAGTGTGATAGGATGCCAAGTGAAATAAAATAATGTCAGAATGCCAGAACATTACAAGAAAGCCAATATATTGTGCTCTGAAATCCAGAAGGCTTTGGAACGTGTTCAAGGGACAAACAGGCCATTTCTGTGCAGAATACGTAAACGTGAAAAAAAATGCAATTACCGTCCGCAGGCGTTCCGGCGTAAGATGTCAATACGGCATCTGGCCACCATGGAGGGCGATGCAAGATTCCACACGTCGTGTCATGCTTTGCACACAACATTATCAAGCAGCTGTTGGGGTAAAGTATCCCATTCCTCTGTCAGGAAGCACGGATGAGGGTGTGCTTCTTTATTGGAGGGGCATTGGCGACCAGCAAGAACTCCTCACCCAAAGCATCCCACACATTTTCAATGGGATTCTGATCTGGAGAGAACGTGCTGGCCGTACGAGGCGTTGAATAACCCCGCACTCAAGACACTCCTGGACAGCGACTGTTCGATGACATGTTGCCTTGTCGTCCATGAAAATGAATCCTATCACCAACAGCACCACGGAACATACAAATATTAGGTAGCTGAACATCAGTAATGTATCGTTTGCCAGTCATAGTCCCAGTTGGAAGCACATAGAGGGGACGTACGGCTATTGATCATGATGCCAGCCCATACCATTGACACTCACATGTCGGACCCATCGGTCCTTTTCCTGTATGTTTGCTGGACAATATGCAGATACCACTATTACGCCAGATCAGTTGTCGTCGACAATCAGACGATAGACTGTATCTGCTGTCATTTGAGAAGAGGACAGCAGACCAGTTGTTATCAGTCCAATTGCGAATGTGATGGCACCAATGCAAACGGGCGGTACGCTGGACGTCTGGGACGATGGGATGCACACAACAGGACGGTGGGCGTATAGTTCTCCTTCGTGCTAACGTCTGCAGCGACAGTTTTTCTTGAGATCCGCTTGCCAGTAGCAGCCAATAAACAGGATTTTCTACCTCACTAGCTATGTGCGCCGGTGTCTTTTTGTTGATAGCACTATGTACCGGTCTTCTGCAGGATGTCGTACTGCGAACACTGACCTCCCCCGTGACGTTTGCTACACTCTCCATTTGTTTGAAATGATTTCCAAAGCCTTGAAACAACACTGTGGCTGACGTCGAACTCCATGGCAACATCTGTTATTTTTCGCCCTTCTTCAATCTTGCCAATAACACGGCCACGCGTAAAATCATCTAGGTGATGTCGGGAAGACATACTAAAAATTGCAAGTTCGTCAATTGATTTGTTTCCCTTTCAACTTTTGCGTTTGAACAACAACAGTCAATACGCGTCAAACGCTTTTATATCTCTTATCAGCGCTATGGACGTCGAAGCGTAAACAAGCTCGTCAATCCTAAAATCCGTTGCATACACGCACAGTACGTCTTACTATATCCCGCACTTATCGCTAATTTCCACATTTTCCTGCCTTCCATTTTATGGTTGCTATTGTCATCCGCCCTTTAGCAATTGTCCGGCAGTGTATTATGAAACTGTGGTCATGAAAATGAAAATTCCAAATTGTCCCCGTGCAAGAGTGAACACGTGTGACTGGTTTTACTCGTATTGCGGATTTTATGTTGTCTCCATTCCGTCTCCGAATTACGGTATAATACGAATGTCATTGAACATCGTTTCGATTCATTCTGGTTTATTCTACTGGAGTTATACTGCTTAAACTGTCTGGAATATATTTAGCTGCAATACAGAAGCCGAATGAATCTACGTGTAGCCTGGATCTGCACGCAAAATTTCCCTCTTCGGCATTCGTCGTTTTCGACTACCGGTTACGAAAATAACTGTAACCAGTAGGATTTGGAGCATTAAGCTTACTTGGAGTGTAAAGCTTAATACGGATCTAATTGCATTTTTCTTTTCTGTTTGTTTTATTTTTCATTTCTTCTACAAATGTGTAAAAAAAAATAATAACTGGTAATACTCCACGATAAGAAAAAAACATAGTCATATTCTGAGAATTTCGTAGTTTAAGAAAAAAAGGAAAAGAAAGTTCCCAAAATCGCCTTGTATCTTCAGCATGCGCATGAAATAAGAAATATACATACACTGTTACCTACTTTATTGGAACTCTCCATTTTTAGACTTTAAATGAGAAAAGAAGACTTTTAGGTTCGTAAGAGAAATCTTAAAATTAAATTTCATACGACAGAATTCTTGTCGGAGTGTTCGAATCTCGAGACCTGACGGCCACTTTCTAGTCTGCGATTTTTCTGCGGTTTTTCCACAGCCTCCCTGAGCTTGGGGACACCAATGCGTAGATGGATCCCTGTCAAGTCGGTCCCGGATGCACTTTGTTTTGTTTCTCTTCATGCTGACCAGTAGCAGAAAAATATATTTCTCAAGCCGTCTGGTCAACGTGGGAAATTAGGCAATTACCTCTCCCGAATAAAAAAATTGAGAGATACCTATAGCGAGAATTGCCTATAAAAACGGTTAACAGACAGGCAAACAGACGACAGGATTCTTCTAAATGGAAAATTCTATATGACGTTTATGAACGACAAAGTAGAACTAAAATACCTGACATAACGCTTTCTCATTTCAAAAAACTTGATTGTGTGGACGTTAATCGCGTGACGTAATGCATCTCTGACGTCATGTCAGAATGATTTAGATGAAATGGTGTCACACCAGCAGCTGTTGAAAAAGCGATTCTACAAGGCCGCAGACACCAGTTCTTGACGTAATCAACAGGATGACCTTGCCGTGACCGCCCGACCTAGTGGACCTGGTTGCTATGTAACGCGACAGTGATATCTATAACGTAGATGCTTACAGAAACTCTAACAGTTGAAACTATGTTCTTTCCAACTATTCGAAACATATATTTGTGATGGTAAAAAAAGGTATTTGTACTAAGTAAATAGAACAATATCTGTAAACTCACCATTATAAGTTTTTTTTTAATTTATTAATTTTTAGGGGTGGAGCTGTTTTTCGAGAGCAAGTGATGTACAACAATACGTTGATTCTATTAGTGAAAGACAAATGCAATGAAACTTAGACGAAGTTTGGTTTTAGCATAACTCAGATTTTTAAGGTATGTTGGTGGTACTAAATAAAAAAACGGAAATTCCGTTTTAATTTTTCCTCTTGCACTGGAAGGACACCACCTATCCCCCCCCAAATAAACGTTAATAAATAAAACAACTTCGGTGCATTGATTTACAGATCTTTGTTCTATTTATTCAGCAAAAATATCACTTTTTCTTCTTTTTCTTTAAATTTTATACCTCGTGTCCGAAGCTCCTAACAAAAGGCCGAAACGCAGGAGGGACTGTTATGGAATTTATTGAATATTTTACCTTATTTTTCCATGCAGAAACTTATTCTTTTAGTAAACTAAGATGTTTAATAGATACTTTATTTTAACTTTTTTATAATTTTGTTTAACTTGAAAAGAAAGGATTCTTTAAAAGTTCCATTTTCACTTCCTTCCACACAGATCAGACAAACCAACTAAGAGGGTGAGAGGGATTTGCCGCCCCCAGTGGCGCAGTGGTCCTAAGGCGTTGGCCTTCTGATCATTCGTCCGTAAGGGGTCCGGGTTCGAATCCCGGTCAGGCATGGATGTTGTGTTTGTCTTACGGCAACTGGCTCTCTCCCTTCCCTGGAACCAGTGACCCTAAATTAGGGACGGGCGACTGCTTATAGCCCATTGAGTTGCTCACGGTGGTCGTTAAACCTCCAATCAAAAAAAAAAAAAAAAAAAGAGGGTGAGAGCCTGCACAAGAGTTTCCATGCTTGCAACAAAAGAAGTATACAATTTATTTAGAAATCACCTTTTTAGAACACTCTACATATACTTAGTAAAAGGTTTATGACAAAGGTATTTCAAATTAAAAAAAATTAGTAAGAAATAGAGCTAAACAAAATAACTTTTTAAGTAATGAAAACATGAAATTAAATTATGAAAATATGAACATAAATTTAGTTATGAACAGATAACTTTTTAAATTAAGAAAACATTAAAAAATGGGAAAGTACTGAAATACAAGAAGGTTGGAAAGTTAAAAAATATAAATGGATTCATTTTTATTTATTTTTTATTAGTGGCAAAGGTTTTTTCTTTTATTTTATAGCAGTGTTCCGTCTAATGATTAAATAATTCACTTACTGCATTATAATAGTTGCCAAATAATATATTGCAATCTGCTCTTTGAAATATAGGCAAAATCGAATTGATATTATATAATTTTAATTTTCCAATACAATACCGAAAAAAGTCGAACATGATATTGATATATGTTTTAGTTTGACACATTTATAATTTTCAGTTTTATTTAACTTCTCACATTAACAAATACTTTTTTCTTACAATCACTAATATTTACCCTTGCTGTAAAGTTTTGCAACACACACCTATCTAGGGCAGTTAAATTAAACAATTTTTTTTTCTGTTGATTATGTTAGATGCCAAAAAGTGGTTATCTTTAGTTCAGAAATACTTTTTGCAACGTCAGTTCAATAGTTCGAAGTGTTCTCATTTTTTCCTCAACAGTGTGTCATAAATAGTAGCATTACGTCATAGGGAATATTAATTTAAAAGTAATAAAACTTAGTTTCCAACACCCTGTTGGTGAAAAAAAGTGTCTAATCCAATTGCTATAAATAAATAAAGACAATCGCTCTTTCCACGTTTTTAGAAACACCCAGCAACCGAAAAATTGTTATTTGGCCATTTTAGCTCGGGAAACGAATCCCAGATCTCTTGCTATCCAGCCCGAGAGATTGGGGATTCGTTTTTCCAAGCAGTGGCCATAATAACAATATTTCGGTTGCTGAGTGTTGAAAAAACATGTAAAGAACGATGTCTTTGCTTATTCACTGATTAGCAATGACATCGTTGCTTTACACGTATACTCGTATTTGGAGGATTTTCACCAATTTCTATAGATTTTTCATGTATGTCCTTCGAAAAATGTAACATTTACAGATTAGAAAACTATTTCGTGCCAGAACTTTTTCTTTTTACTGTTAAAAAAGGATTTTTGATTTGGATTAAGCTGAACTTTTAAGATCAGTTCCATATACTAAAAACAGTTCATGGTTTTCACTTTCTTTATTTCTGAAGGGAATAAAAAAAATTGTGCACCAAAATAATGTATAAAATCCAGAGTTTTTAAGCATATCTTAAAGAATGAATCAGTTTGAAATTCTGCAATTCTAGTGTATAGAAAAATGTGCAGCCGTAGAATTAACAAAAGCTACAGTTAACTTTATTAAGAGTACATTACAGCCTAGTTTACAGATTTGTAATCATTAAATACTACGCCATTTTAATTCCGGTTCAAACATCTTCAGATAAAACAGTTTAATGCGGTACATTACTGAGGTTAAAAGGTCGTTCTCTCAACTAGACTATATTTCACACTAAATATAAAATTGCAAAAGAAACTTGTATTATAAAAGAGCGAATAAAACATACAGAAATCTCGAGGAATTTCACAATACCATTTGGAGCGTAGTTCTTCATTACCGGGAAATTTAAAGCGACTGACGCTTTAGGACCTGTGTCGTTATTGCTACGGCAATTTAGTGCACAACAATGTGAGGGCATATTAGAACTAAAAATAATTTTTTAACACCGTGAAATAAATAACAAAGAGTGGAATGATATGAATCAGTCAGCTGCAAGAACAATGAACAACCTCATGGAGCAACGCTACAATAATCTCACAAGATTACAGACGCTAACTATGGTTACGGCCTTTCGTCAAATCTCTAACATGTCTTCTTGTAGTGACGTCAGACGTCGGAGAGCAATAGGTGTTTTGGGCCCTGTTTCACGGGGCGTTGGCTGTCGAGCGACAAAATGGGAAAAAAATTTCATATTTCGATCAAAAGAAAATTATATTGTTTTAAATCAACACGGTGATGGAATTATTATATGGCAGGTGCAATTTTAAATTACAAGACGTAGCTGTTCCCTTTAATTCGTGTGTTAAGCACCATAACTATGAAAAGAAAAGTGCGTTTTTGAGGTGGGAAATTAACAAATCATTTGGAATAGATCGCACGCTTTCGTAACTTACTATGCTTTAAAGCCATTTTCCAAAAAGAATAATGGCTGTGGAATATATCTCGCTCCTGTGGCCTGACCTTTAACCTCAATTTCTGATTATATTAAACACAATTGGTTCAAAGTATACCTTCCAAAACAACATACTAAAGTGTTGTTGCAATAGAAGGCCATTTTTGGTTAAGTTATGAGGATAATGGATGTGAAATAAATCTCGCTCCTGTGTCCTGCCCTTTGATCCCATTTTGATGATATTCAACAGAACCGGTTCAAAGCATACCTCCAAAAATAGCATTGATAAGAGGATTTTGTCGCAATAGAGGCACTTTTATGTAAGTTATGATGCATAAGGGCAATGGAATAGATCCCGCTCTTATGTTCTAACCTTTGACCCCATTTCGTCCGTTTTCTACAGATTTCCCGTCCTCAGATTGTCCCCTACCACATACTAAAATTTCTTTTGTAATCGAATCATTTTTACTCGAGTAATCGTGCGGTCAGGTAGACAGACGGACAAAGCTGGAGCATATACGCTTTCTTCAACTTACGGTTGGAAAGCGTACAAAATCGGATTTTCGTGGTTCTGCTCAATTCTCTATTTATGAGAAAACGTTTCAGTGATACGCAAATGCTCAGTGCCTCGATAAAATGTAAGGATCGGAAACCAGAAAATTCAAAACAAATTTCAGCTTGCACATGATTCAGGGTTCTCCGTTATTAGAAAAATGCATACTGTTTATTCTAATATTAACTCAAGTCATTAGCACGAATAAATGAAGCTTTTATAGAAGGAAACGGCAATACATTGTAAATGAACTCCGTCCTTGGATGGCCCAAGTTACCGTACAAATCACTGTCAGGGCCTTTACTCTTAATACTCTGCATCCAATTTGTCTGAGAGTTCGGATAAGACGCCAACTCTCCAGCATTATCACTGTCCTTCCCAGGGAAAAGAAACATTCCAGGTGTTTTTCCCAGATGTAGATATATGTTGATGCCCCCTCTAATTTATTTGCAAATATCTTCGCTATTAATCATCCGATTTCGAGGATATTAGAAATTTAAGGAGTTTTTCCGTGTGCTAAATGGAATGAATGGCATAAAATAACATATACTCCTTATATGGAAAAATGTGGAGATAGCGACTGCTAATGTAACATGCTAATTAGCATAATTACCATGTTTCTTCGCATCACGAGATAGTTCCCTTCGAGTGCTTTCCAACGGCAATTCTTTGGCTTGTCTATCTTCGGCGAGTGGTATCCCAAAGTTAAGTGAGCCGTGGCTCGGTTTTTTTTACGAGGACTGTACGTACCAGCTAGTCGGCTGCGGCTGACTAGAGAGTGTATTAGGTGCCTACCTGCGGGTTAAGGCCACTAGAGTATATACATTGCATTACCTGTGTGGGTAATTGGATAATAATACTAATTATACTGCAAGACTGCCAGTCTGAAAAGGAAATCCTCCACCTGGAGAAATCCAGCCACCTTTGAAGAGTATATAATTCCTATGTATAAATAACTTTCTTGATGCTATGTGCACACTCATAGTGCAAAGACTGGACTGTGAATGAATTATGATCGTGCTGTAAATGTCGACTTGCTAAAGATCCAAGAACCGTTTTTATCACGTGACATGTATCTTCATCATACTCGTCACTGAGCTGTAAATAAAGGAATGTACATAGTGTAACCAGTGCTGCTCCAGCTCTGTACTTTACAAGTCATCTTTTTCCTTCACCATGCCTCTGAGGAGCAGCACAACAGCGTAAATTGACCGGGACAGAAATATCCTGGTCTCGTAGCAGCGAATTATCATAAGCAAATATATTAAATATATGTATAAGCATAACATCCCACACACAGAATACTGACAGGTACAACACACATGGATTTTGCTTAATTTAAAGATGTGTTTTGTTACATTTTATGCATCGATTGGGTAAAATAAATAGCTAATGTAAAATAAAAATTCAAGGCATTTTTTAATGCTCACTTAGAATTGTACATTTCTGTTATACAAATCCATTTAGTCCAAGATGCCTGAGAAAATTTTGCCAACAAACTTATTGATATTTACTCACGCACTGAGGTAGAGTTTTCAAACAAATATTACAAAAGGAGGAACATCCCTTTTAGACACACTTTTTACGAGTGGTCTGCCAGGATTTGTTTTTAACAAACTTTTTTTTCCATCTTCGCTTACAATCTGGCTTCTTGCATTACCTCATGTAATCTCAATACATATTTTCTAAAAATAAAAACAGATCCAATTCGACACGGTAACTCCGATAAATTGAAAAAATCCTTTCTTATTTGAAAGCATATATATTTTTTTTTTTGATTGGAGGGTTAACGACCACCGTGAGCAACTCAATGGGCTATAAGCAGTCGCCCGTCCCTAATTTTAGGGTCACTGGGTTCCAGGGATGGGAGAGAGCCCAAAGTGCCGTTAGACAAACACAACATCCATTCCTGACCGGGATTCTAACCCGGACCCCTTACGGACGAAATGATCAGAGGCCAGCGCCTTAGACCACTGCGCCACCGGGGCGGCTAAAAAAGCATAAATGAAGAAGAATTCTTAAAAACTATAGATGCTATGTTTAAAATTTGTTACCAAAATAAAGATATTAAGCTTTGGGTTTCTACTAATATATGAAATTACGTAAGAGTGTTATATTAGAGAGTATAATGGTAAAACGTCATGCTATAGCAGAGTATCATAATCATGCTTATTAAGATTTTTATTTCAAAGTATTATAAGCCTGTATAAGCTAATAAATTATCCTAAAATTCTAACAGCCAGAAAAATGTTTACGTGAAAAGGTACAAAATGTATTTCGGAAATACTGTTGCAATGTACGATCTGTATGAAAATAATAATTTTCGTACAGTGCAGTCTGGGTAAAAGTGGTGTGTAGCTATGTACCATATTATCCAATCCCGCTTACAGGAAGCTCAAAGGTCTCTTTATTTCTATCACAAATGTGATTTTTGCCGTTTGCTTATTTCATTAAGCCCAATGAAAGGCAGAAATTAATTTGTCTTGGAGGTTAAAACGAGCAACAAATTTCATTCTTTAAATTAGTGAATTTTTATACATTTCTTTTTCAAAATAAATGTATTGCAGATTTAAAAAATATGTGTATACAAAGAGGATTTGGTTTGCAATTCCTCAACGGTTACAAAAATCTGTATGAGAAAAAATATCCTGTTGTTTATTTTATGGTTTAAAATAGTCTGTTTTATGTTTAAATGTTTATTGCGTTCTTTTTTCATATTTAGTAGCTGTAGTATAAATAAAGTAATGTTTTTAAAACAAAGGACAGAAACCAGAGAATCAAGGCATGCACATACTTTATAATTGATGCATATGTATACTTAATGATTGATGAGCACCCAGTAAGGACGTCCGACAAAATACTAAGAATTTACTGTTGCAAATGAGCTCATTTGCATTTGATTTAATTCGTGAATATCAGCAAAAGAAATCTAGCAAAACCTCAAATTGCGTGGATCTAGAAAGTTTTGGCATCTGTTCACATTCTTCCGAAATAAGAGATGGTTTCTGAATTCAAATCCAATGTATAAGTGTCGTGTTCTCCTAATGGAACTGGTTCTAAGCCACATTTCTTGGAAACAGTGGTCCTTATTTTGATCGGGACAATAACTTATAAGTCATAATGAGCTCCACATAATTATCGTCAAAACAAACGGAAAAAAAAGAAAGAAAAAAAAGCAAGCTATGCTCTTTCTTTTAAATACTTCCTCCTCCTACATCTGTACCTCTCATGGAACAGGAAATTACATTTTTGCTGAGAAATATGCCCAGAAATCGGACACACGTGATTTATTTTATATGGCGTAAGAAAGAATCTGTACCTCAAATTTATTATTAAAGCTTAAACGTGGGTAAAACCAAAAATGCCGATGATAACATGCATTGCAAATCTCAAAAGGTATATTTGCCTTTTATGTAAAACTTCATTTATACAAGCCTCTAGAAGCGCAATAATTTTTCATTTGGAAGAACTATTTACCTTTTTCTTCTTTTTTTGCAAACGTTTGAAAATAACAAAATAGATGAAAGTTTGTTTGGTCATTTCAATAATATTTTTAATAAGATTGCAACCTGTTTAATATAAAACATCCATTTGTTAACATGTGCACTAAAAATTCACGCTTCAAGGTTCTAAGCTGGTATTTCAGAAACGGTAAAAACACATATTAGGCATTTTAACGTTGGCTTCGCCAATAAAAAGAAGTCTGTTGCGTTGTCCCTTATACGTTATTGTTCCATTAATGCACTTCACGTGCTATTAAATGTGACGTCATTCGTAGACTTTGAGGTATACTGACAATCCTAAAAAAAGAAAAATATATATAGCACTCTAAAACCTCATCCAAAGCCTGCAAAGTGAAAATATTACTCTAAAGTGTTCCCCGCCAAAAAAAAAAATGCGGATGGATCTTAGGCTAGGAGCAAATGATGAGAAGGCGGAAATATTTACAGACCCGCTGGAAAAACCACAATTCAAGCTGAATGCTATTCCGGATACAGAAGAAGCTCACAAAATGAAAAATCCCCCAAAATACATATTTCAGACATGTGGAAAGCAGTAAATTTCAGTACAAACTCTGAGATACTACGTCTACATGAGGAACACACTAGTAAAAAGAAAACCGAATTAAAAACCTTTGGCAAAAAATAACAGGAAACCCTCCAGCAGAAGTCCTAGGAGGAAAAAAAGAATATGCAAGAAAAGAAAACCAAAACATCTCTTTTACAGGGCGGAGGCTTCTGCCCAAGCAGTACGAAGCAACAGATGAACAGCACACAAAAACAAAACGGTCAATTTAAGCCCCGAAATAACTATCCACCTGATCTCGAAAACCTGCTTCCAATAAAAGAAGAAGAAGTAATCATATTGAAAAAAAAAAACAAAAAAAACAAAGGTACCGGCAGAAAATAGAATTAATAAAAAAAATCATGGAAAAAGCTACTGTTTGTATACATGCAAACTTTGACAAAAATCTACAATGCAAGCCACTAGAGATAAAATACTTCCTAGAATCGTCCTGAAATCAGCTGAAGTTATTTTACTTACAAAATCAGGAAAATATTTTACTCTATCAGAAAATCACATGTCTATATCTCTGCTCCTAGCAACGTGACGTAAATTTTAAACAATGTAATTCTTATCAGAATACAATAATTCTGCGATGAATTTCAAATCATACGGTATGTTCAAGGATGGTTTAGAAAAAAACACTTCACAGTTTATCAGCTTTTCGGGGCAGCTTTGAAAAGTTTTGAAGCAGTATCGATGGAAAGAAGCATAACGCTGCAACATTTCTTCATATTGCCAGAGCGTTTAATAAGATGCTCTCATGGAGCAATAATTGTCAATGTCTTTTCACACGGATATTTAAAATAACTAGGTCATATCCTGAAAAGCAGACACTTTTGTGTTAACCTAAATGAAAAAAAAATCACTGTAAGAGTAGTAGAGGCACTATTGCTACAAGGCAGCGTTCTCCAACCACACTCTGTTCCATTTTCACGCCTGACTTCCCCACTTTCAATGATAAAAATCTGCCGGTAGTTCTGTATACTGACGACATTACGGCTTTTGAGTATACGTGAAAAAAAAATTAAAACCAAGCAGCATATCTATGATACAATGCTTTGTAAAAAAAAACTGTAAAAGCATTCCTTAGACTGGAGAAAAATAAAAGCAAACACTGACAAAACTCGAGAAATTCTTTTCTCTAAGAAAGAACTATAAATTACAATTACCTGATTTTTGAAATTAAATTCTATGGGGAAAATTACCATGTGTTATAGAAGTTAAATCCTTGGGACTAACATTGGACCGTAATTTAATTTGAAACAAGCCTAAACTTTGTTTAAAAGCCATATGATTTAAAAGGCTGCTTTCTCCCACTCCTAAAGAACAAATAACTGAGTGTGCCTTGTTATATAAAGCCTGTTTTGGTCCTGTAATACTTATGGAAGTGCCATATCTGGTGTTTGTGTATATATCAGCAGAAAAAAGAAATCACCTCGTTACAAAATAAAGCTTCTTAGATTGACAACAAGGCGTTTTTTCCTTAATTTTGATTGGAGGTTTAACGAGAACCGTGAGCAACGCATTGGGCTATAAGCAGTCTCCCGTCCCTAATTTAAGGGTCACTGGTTCCAGGGAAGGGGAGAGCCAGTGCCCTAAGACAAACACAACATCCATGCCTCACCGGGATCCAAACCCGGACCCTTTCATGAACGAATGGTCATAAGCCAGCGCTTAGAACACTGGCGCCACCGTGTGGCGGCGACAGGACATCACGGCGTACCCTCAAATCACGAAAACAAGAAATTTTGCTAAACAATAAATTCAATTCATTACACCAGCGGTTCCCAAATTTTTTGAGTCACGGACACTTTTCCAGGACAAAAAATTTTTCCAAGGAGCGCTATTTTCGGCCTTATGACAAAGACACGGTTTCTGGCTGTTTAAGTATGGCTTTCTCAAAACATCAATTTTGCACATACATATGTTTTGCATAAAGGTGACGATATCTTCATCTAGCATTCACATGGGTACTAAACCGCACGACAGCAGTATTGACGATGTAAGATAATTTTAAGCACTTTGGCATGTTAAACATCCAGTTTTGTTTCCTTTGAAATGTTATTTTCTCTACTAATTTCTGGGAAATAAGGAAGTTATTTAACTATATAAACAAAAATACAAATACAAAAACATAATGTAAAGTAACAGATTGGAGAATGAATTTAAAGTATGTATTGTCAATCCACAATATGTGCTACCCACATAGATATGGTAGTTAAAACCATTTTTACAGCTACAAGACCAAATTTGTCACTGGGCGTCAAATACAGCGAGAAAAGCATAACACGAGAACTTAGATTCTAATAGAAAGGGATGGGATTGTTTGGATTTGCACAATGTGGCTATATTTGGTAAAATTTGGAAAATAATATCTGGCTCTGCGTTGAGGAGAGATTTATATTGTGTTTTTTACAGCCATATAGGCAGATCATTGTTTTTTTATTGAAGGTTTAAAGACCACCGTGAGAACCTCTAATGGCATATAAGCAGTCGCTCCGTCCTTAATTATTGCCACTGGTTCTTTCGAAAGAGAGAAAGCCAGTGCCAGCTAAGACAAACACAATATCCATGCTCTCACCCAGATTCGAAAACGGACCCTTCTCGGACGAATGGTCATAAGCCAGCGCATAGACCACTGCACCATCAGGCAGAGACTCCGCAGATTCACATAAGTAAGTTGTTACAAAGGGCAGAGAAGATGATTTTTCGCTTTAACTGACAAAACGTTAAGTCATCTTTTAGCTGGAAACCAAAATTCTGAGTAGCAACGTCGGAGTTGCGAAATTCTCTTTTATCGCACAATTTTATGTCAAATCAATCAAACTTACTCATACTGCTGCGATGTCGGATAGGCTAGCTTTTCCGACTAAGCAGATTTATGAGTTTGCAACCAAAAGTTGTCTTTGATATTTTCGTGGATTTCTTCTGGAAAATAAGTGTCGAAGCAATCAACCAAACTTAGCAGGGAACGTGAAACTCATTTAAGGTATCTCCAAGTATGTAGAAATCTCGTTCTTTTTCCAAATTGTTTTACATTTGGAAAGCTGTATAGATTTCTGATGTTTTATTTATTCCGCCCAAAACTTGATTTTCGTTTTTAACTCTTGTACCTTATCGCTGGAGGTCAAAAGCAGTTATTTCTTTTCCTTAAAGTGAGAAAATTAAGTCATTACATTTTTTAAACAATTTCTGCTAAATACGTAAATTTTATGAGCCCAAAGCTCATTACACAGTCTGTCTCCCCAAAGGCGAAATAGTTGACAATCAGGAAGGTTCTGACTTCAGCACTCATTTCGAAGAGCCGAGACAAAAGTTCTGTACCGAGTGAAGACACACTTTAATTCTGTGCGAAGAAATAAATACGTATGTTTTACTCTCTATGTCGTCACACAACATTTTTAATAACCTTATGCCATGTTTAAGTCGTGATTCGATACAATTAATTATTTTCACGCTTTCGTCCAAGACTTATCTTAGGAAGGGTGAGCATTTTTTTCACAGTAAGGGCAATGGCGATGGAAGACAATATTGCTACTATTACATTCCCTTAGCTTTAGTTTTGTTCTTGAGATATCACCGGACGTCTTCCCAGTCAATGACCTTCGAGCAGTCTGTGCACACATTAGCGCAGTTGTTCTCATCCGGCGCCACTCACTCGTGAAATATTGGTCATTAATTTAGAATTTTTCAGCGCCACTTGTGTTAGTCGGTAACGGCTTTGAAGAGAAGAAGATCCTCTAGAAAAGATTCCGCAAGTACTGGGAATGCACAAATATTATTAAAATTGGTAACACAGCAACATCCTGCGATTCATCCGTTTCCCGCGAAAAGTTAGTTAACTACTCTGACGGAAGTTTTGAAGAGTTTTTTGAAGTATCTATACTTCAGCTTCTGCGATCAATTGAAAGAAAATCAATGTTATTTTCTGAATCACTAGGTCAGTGCTCTGAAAAACCGGAACCAGTCAGCTGTTTCGTCTTCGAGACGGAAGGGTCCGAAAAGTTTTAGTAACGTGATTGTTTACAATAAAAAAAATTACAATTGAAGAGCACGTACTAAGAGCAATCGCATAAATAAGGAACACTCGCAGTGCGACTTGATACGTTTTGACTCTAGGAGCTTAATGCTGAATGAATTGCATATGACTGAAGGTAAGATAAAATAAGAGGTTTTAATACGCAGTAAAACATTTCCAGATATTTCTGGAAAGCAGTAGCGATACTAATTTAATCGGGTCTGAAAGCAGAGCGAGAATTCACACACAGGGAGACGCAGTTAACGTGGCGCCGTCGAATATCTCTGTATTTTACAGAAGAAAGCCAGTTAAGGTCAGAATGAATGGTTAAAATTTGTCGAAGCATGATGCAGTCTGCGTGATTCGCCGACGTCCTTGATATTTTACGTGGTTCGAAGAAGGTGCCGGCGAGCAAAGCTGACTGAGGTGGCGGATGACATGCACTTCACTCCTTAATACCCGCTCTTTACACTTCCTCAGAGCATGCAGGCAGGAGCTAAATTATTACTACCCAATACTTACATTTTCTATACACAGTTCATGGCCGCACAAATTCACGAATTTGAGACCTTGTCACATTTATTTTCTTTCTAATCTCTTCGCAGAGGACTCCCAATGCTCCGCGAAGAACAGTTTATAAATTGCTGGTCTAATCTTAGCCGTGCACAACCCACGACCCGCTGCCTGGTTGCATGTGCCTTCTGCGCGCACAAAATCCCAGGGGGCACAAAACAGAAATTGGTCTAACACTTAGAGAAGAAATAGAAAATTATAGGTATTTGAAATTTTTATGGGACTGCCCCCCCCTACCCCTTACCAGTATTGGCGCGTATTGTAACGAAGCGCCGATGTTTGTCCTGACGCGAATAGCGATTATTCAGAATCTCTACGTTAAATTTACCTCACTCGCCAAATTCTCAATCTGGTGCTCAAGGTAACTTTTCCTAGGTCCTAGCAGCGTCGCTTCCCCGTATTCGACTCTTACGCTGTTCTCTGCTACATAAAAATACGCTTCTGTCCATCTTAAGCGGTCAAATCTTCCCACAAGGCAAAAAGCTTCCAGCTAGCACCAACTGCTCTTCTCGAGACGGGACAACCCCAAGCAAAGTACCTTGGGACAACCCGACGTACACCGAATCTTCCTGTCGCAAATAACCATAAACCACGGGACACACTCCATCGCAAAAGTCACCTTGGACAGCGCTATAAACGCACCGGAGGCGTCTCTCCAATAACCCAAGTCGGTTGGACAGTGTGGCTCCCCTTACCCCTAATTTAAACCCATGAAGACCACCCAAGATCGCCCAGAAGAAAACGGCAGGAGAGATCTCTCCCAACAACACGTATGCGTGCGAGAGATAAAAATATAAAGAATATTGCTTGTTTAAGCAGGCAGGAGAAGATTATCAGAAAGGCATCTACTTAGTTGGCAGTAGCAACACACAACAACGGAGGAAAGGGTAATTGGGTTTACTTAAAACAGTGATAAGTGCGCAGCCAGTATTTCTTATTTAGCGAAATTGTAGAAAGTTAAGCCTCCCGGTTTGATGCTATTTGTGTTATAATAACGTCTTTGAATATGTCTAAAAAAAGATATAGTCTGTGACGCGGTCCCCTGTATGTTCTTCACGAGAATTGGAGTGAGAGTTGGATTTTTCGTAGAGAATAAAGGCGAAGCAACATGCTTAATTTGCCAAGAAACCATGGCAGTGTTGAAGGAGTTGAACGTGAAGACATTTTGATATAAAACATGTTGGCAAATACAATGCGTGTGTGGGACAAATGAGGCAAGATAAAGCTAAATAATTGCAACGTAAATCAACAAATCAAAAATATTTTTCAGAAAAGTGACTGATTACAAGGAAATTGCAGCCAAGGCAAGTTTTTCTGTGTCAAAAATTTTAGTTAAAAAAATTGAAATCATGCAAAAGATGGAGAGTTAGTTAAGAATGCCTGGAAGAAGTGGCTTAAAATATATCGTTTCCAGAGAAAATAAAAATATCATTCTAAAGGTTGTAGCCTTAATCGTATGACGGCAGCAAGAGAACAAGAATAAATGACATTAGATGTTGAAAAAGCATTAAAGGAGAAAATATCGGATGCCACGTGGATTTCATTCGCCGAAGATGAAAGCACAGACGTCACTGACACTGCACATATGTCAATTTTGATCCGTGGTGTAAAGATATTTATCGTGATTTCAATGTTACGGGCGAGTTGCTGGATTTAGTTCCTGTGAAAGACACAACCAAATGATGCTAGACATTTATTGTGAAGTTAAAAAAGGTCTTGAAGTAAAGTATGATTTGAATTTTAAAAAATTGCATGGTATTTCCACTTATGGAATGCTAGCTATAGTGGAGAAGAACCAAGGATTAGTTGAACTATGTAGCAACAGATTGCAAGGGCGTGGGAAATGTTATTGTTGCATGACATTGTCTCTCTTCACACCAAGCAGAACTTTGGTGCGAAAACTCTCTGCTTTTTAAATTTCTTTACTCACCCTATGATAAACCCCATCAACCGAGCTCACCACCCTTAATATCATTCTGATCATTAAATGGCTAGTTCCAGAAAAACACTAAAAGAAAACAACCTCAAAGCATTATTCATTCTAATAAGAACAAACAACCACACTCTAAAATACACCAACCCTAAATATGTATTTATCTGCTAAGTTTCACTGCCGGGAAATTTAGCAGAGAGATTATACTGTTGTTTCGGGCTGGCAACAAAGATATGCCATTAACGATGCGCCCAGTTCATTCTGCGTCTGAAGTGTGGATTCTGTTTGCTTACTTGAATTTCTATTTACACTGGGCTCTTACAGTTTAACAGGATTAACTATGTCTCAAATAAAGTACATACTCAAACACAGAATTCGAACAAGTTTATATTTTCATCACATTTATGTTATTCTTCTCCTAATACCCTACATCGTTAAGGTTCCTTTTTTGCTTTCTCCTTATTTAGATAGCTCAAAGTTCCAAAGATGCCAGAAAGACAACGGTAGTGAGGTTGGTGCGTTAGCGTAGCTTATAATATCATTCTTCACATAGACCGTTTGTTACTGCAACTGCATATATCCCATACTTTTATTTTATTCTTTAACAGCCAGGGTGTATTGTTTCCGCATCTTAATTGTTTTTCATTTTGCGCCTCTCACAAAATATGTCCATTATGTTTCTGGAGCGTAGGGACTAAGCTTTTGGTGCATTCGTATTTTTCTTGAGTATTAACTTTAAAAAATTAAAAGTATTTATATAATACATAACGGGTGGCTGGAAACTTTTTCTGCCTTTTGTTAAAATGAAATAAAAAACTCCCGCTGCTTACTCTTTTGAGTGAGCAGCACGTGTCGAAAGTTGATGAATAGATTATCTCTGCAAACGCGGCGAATTGATAGCTTGCTGCATGTGAATGATTTCCCATGACTGTCTTCTTCGTAGGTAACTCATTTGTGGTGTTTGAATGCTCTGCAGAAAAGGGCAAGGAGCTTTGTGAGTCACAGCTGCTGAGTATGAACAAGTTCTCCTGTTGGTTCAGCGTGGAAACCGGGTTTGGAGTCTTGATAAACGTGGAAGTTTGGTGGTGTAAACCTTCCAAATGCGATAAAGAAATAGTTCTGTAAAGCGACGATAGATGGCGACACGTTATCACTACATTGTAAAGCTTCTCTGCGTTACGTTGTGAAAGTGGCAAAAGAAGTGAATAATATGGATTAAAGGTAGCCCTTAAAAGGACCTTTTATGAATGTACATTGTGGCATATGTGAGAAATATTTATTATGATGAAAAGAATAAGTTTTTCCTCATGAATATGAAACTGTCTACCTAGCGAGAATAAAAGCAAGAACATTTTTATCTGCACGGAAGAACTGCCTGATCGCACGAATCCAGGAGTTCCAAGGCAATGTTCTTTGGGGAGACGGCAATTCTGTCCCAATAAATATTCCATAATATGGTCTGCCAAAGTACATTTTGTGGATTTGCCCTGGTGTTAATTAATGTTTCAGGGCACACCAATTTCTCTCGACTCCTTGTGTTTGTGCCGCGTTGATGGGGTCTATGAATTTGAGGCAGCGGCTGACAGTTAAATGAGCGTAGCTACAGACTTAGGATATTTCTGATATGCATACGCCTAAAAAATACAACGTACCAAGTGTGCGGGGATAGTACTCATCATTCCCTGAAAGGTGCTTTTTCCAACACTTGAATTGTCCTAACACACCATGAAAGTAGAATTTTTCTCTCAATCCTTCCTAACTTCATTAATGTCCTAACACACCACTGAAATAGAGGTTTTCCTCATTCTTCCCAACTTCATTAAAGAACCCTTTTCCGTTCCGACACCTGAATTGTCCAAACACCCCTGAATTGTCCCAACACACCTGAATTGTCCCAACACACCTGAATTGTCCAAACACACCTGAATTGTCCCAACACACCATGAAATAGAAGTTTCCTTCATCCTTCCCAACTTCATTAAAACAACCTTTTCCCTTCCGTCACCTGAATTCTCCTGACACACCATGAAATAGAGGTTTCCTCATTCTTCTCAACTTCATTAAAGGAGCTTTTCCGTTCCAAAACCTGAATTGTCCTAACACACCATGAAATAGAAATTTCCTCATCCTTCCCAACTTCATTAAAGAACCTTTCCCCTTCCGTCACCTGAATTGTCCTAAACACACCATGAAAATAGAGGTTTCCTCATCCTTCCCAACTTCATTAAAGAACCTCTCCCCTTCCGACACCTAAATTGTCCTAAGACACCTAGGAAATAGAGGTTTCCCCTCATCCTTCCCAACTTAATTAAGAGAACCTTTTCCCTTTCGACACCTGAATTGTCCTAACACACCATGAAATAGAGGTTTCCTCATTCTTCTCAACTTCATTAAAGGAGCTTTTCCGTTCCAAAAACCTGAATTGTCCTAACACACCATGAAATAGAAGTTTCCTCATCCTTCCCAACTTCATTAAAGAACCTCTCTCCTTCCGACACCTGAATTTTCCTAACACACCATGAAATAGAGGTTTCCTCATTCTTCCCAACTTCATTAAAGAACCTTTTCCGTTCCGACACCTGAATTGTCCTAACACACCATGAAATAGAAGTTTCCTCATCCTTCCCAACTTCATTAAATAACCTTTTCCAGTTTCCACATATCACAGGAGCTGAGATCGAAAAAAAACTTAAGTAACACAGGAGCAGAGACGGGAGAACTAAGTTTACGTAAGTATCATTTTACGTGAAACGAGAAGAGCAGAGGAGAGGCGAAGTGCTACCGTGGTGCCATCTACGATCGGGCCACTTTTGGAAGGTTAGTCGTTTGGTGTGTGTGGTGTATCGTGGCCAAGTCGGAAAAAAGCTTCCTGGGAGAGGATCTCAAGGTGTAGTAGCGTTGCCCAACCGAACTATTACTTTCATCGTCGCGTACGTAGCGTAATATCCGTCGTTCTCGGTTGTTGTTTTATTTGTGCTCATATTGTTGTATTGCTCATGGTACACTAGCTATCAAAACACACATTACTTTCAACGCAGTTTACCTAGTGTAATTTCTGATGTTCTGGGGTATGAGTTATGCTCACAATTTCTAGAATCTATAGTGCGTTTTTGAGTGATATAATCACGTTTAAAATTAGTTAAGCACTAGATATTGCTTGGATTTCCATATGCAACGCATGCAATTCCAATGGCGATTTAAATGACGAAATTACTTTGGTGGCAAACCTTCTGCTTATACCTCGATATTTGCGTTGCTGTGAATTGACATCCAGTCCCTATAAAAACATGAGTGTCACACATAATATCAATGGAAAGATAAACGTCGACAATAACCATCTTACCCAAAGTCAAAGTTTGCAAGAACAATATGATATCACGACCCTCCATTTGGACTGCATTGGCTAACAGAAGGGTGAGTTTTTCTATCACGCCTTGAGAGAAAAACCAAATCAAAACACTAATTTGGCAAAGCGCAGAATAACAGCAGTCTCAAGGAAGCCTTGTAAGTCAGACAGCAACACAAATTCCGGGGCATAAACAAAGCTTAGTCCGTTTAATTCCTGTATATAATCGGGATTTGCCTGTAAGATTGTTTTGTACTGAATACATTTGTTTTAAGCGAAAATGAAGATTTGAATCCATTTACTAAGTGACTGTTTCCACATAATAACGCTTAACAAATTTAAATAAATTATTTTCCTGAAAAAGGAACTTCTGTTCCAAGTACGAAATATATTGGAAGCACTTCAGAAGTGTTACGTGTGCCTCTAACAACCATATGCCGATGTGTTTGTTTAGGATGACTTTTTCGATTTTAAGCACGGATGACTTATTTTGAGATGAGGTATATCTACACCTGTGTCTCCCCAACCACTGCCAGGGGACTATATGGTAGTGGAAAAAATTATGGAGCAACAGCAATATTAAAATATTTGCGCAATACAACTATCCAACGCATTCCCAAGGAAGATTTATTTTCCCAGTAAAGCCTCCAACACAATTAAAAATCTCTTAGCTGACGCTCTGTCTCCTTCACAATCCCAGCAAATATCGAAATTTCAATCCTTGCGTATTAACGAAAAATAAAAAAAAATAAAACACCCTTTCCATTTTCAAATGTCTGTTATTCGAAACGTTTTTATATCGTGCAGTGCCATGATGAAAAATTTATACAAGTCCGATAACACGTAGTACGTCGGAAGTATAGCCTCTGTATTATATTTACTTCCCTCAAAAATGCCTTATTGTCAAAATGTGTTCGAAAGTCTGTGTTGACTTGTGTTTGTGGTGTGTCGGATGTAGAAATGTTATTGAGTTTTATATGACTTAATATAACAGAGTACCAGCGGATGAACATGCAATAAGTGATTTTTTTTTCCACGAGCAATATACTTTCTCCGCAAATACAATTTTATACTCTCTCCTGCTCCAGTAGCACATTACAGAGGTCATCGTGAAGTTTTTGGTCCGACCATTTTAGTGCTAAAAAAAATTACGAGCTGTTCCCCTGTAAGCATCACATGACAGACGTTAACGTAGTTTCTGATCGGACCACTTGATTGCTAGAAAAAAATTACGAGCTGTACCTTGGTATGCAGCACATGACAGAGGTTAACGTAGTTTCCTAGGCAGACCACTTGAGTGCTAAAAAATGAATTACGAGATGTACCTCCTCTCTGTATATTCGCTTTTGGAAATATTGGTTCACCTGAATTGCACTTGGTCATCATCCAGAGAAAAAACTGAAAAGTGAATCCTGTCTAACAATGGGGCCTTCTGAAGGGATTTTCGAAAAGTGTAATACAACATAAAGCACAAAACAATAAATACCCATTTCATAATTTAAATATATTTTAATAATAATAAAGTAAAAATTATTTATTTAAATAACTAAGTTTTATTTTATTATGTATCATTTTATTCATCCAAATGTAAGGTAAGGTGATGCGCAACACACTACAGCCTCTCCTTGACAAGTGTCAAACCCTGCCTTACCGTGGTACATCCTGTTCGCACTAAGGGGGCTCTGACGACCGCCAATAGCGGTATAACTATCACTATCGGGATTAGCGAAAATGATATCCCACACTCATCCAACTAACCCCAACCAGCGCGGTAAGTTATGGCCAACCCCTCCCAAATGACTCCACAACCAAATCTTGGCCCTCAGTCTCCGACGAGCTGGAATTTTTCCTGGCAAAAGCAGTAGCCAGTGCGACATGAAGGCAGAGGGTGCAAAGAATCACCCGAGGACCGGAATAGGCTGCCATCTGATGCTGACTTTGTCTACGTATAATGGACGCTCCCTATCTTCTGATTCAAGGCTCCTTGAATTGGAAGAAAACTACAAAGGATCAAGTGGGATATCGTCGGGCTACGTGGGGTAAAGAGAAAATGATAAGATCTCATTGAACTGAAAAGCGGACATCTCTTCTATTATCGTGGGACAGTAACAGAACTAGTATTGTGGATTTATAAGAAATAAGAAACTGAAGCATAAAATTGTAGAAGTTTAAAGTTCCTCTTACAGAGCTGGCGGACTTGTTATCCAACTCTCAAAATGATACCAGTCTCAGATTTTTCAAGCTTATTCAACCACCACAAGTCATCCTGAAGAGATTGAAATATTGTATGAGAAAATTCGCCATCTAAACAATAAAAATAAGCAGCACTTGAAGATCATTATGGGAGAATTCAATGCGGAAATAGGGCAACGGCAGCAGAACGAAACTTCAGTAGGTAAATTCTGCCACGGTAACAGAAACCAACGTGCAAATAATCTCGTAGAGTTTGCAGAGGCAGAAGGGTTTTTGATCATGAAGTCCTTTTTTCAAGAAAAGGCCGGAAAGGAAATGCACATGGAAACATCCCAATGGATTGACAAGTAAAATTGGTTTTATTATGGGTAACAAGAAATTTGTTATGGAAGACTGCAGTGTGCTGAACAAGTTCAACACAGGTAATGATCATAGAATGGTAAGATGTAAGATGCACCTCAATGCTAGACATGAGCACGTAAAGCTCATACAACAAACAAAGCGTATTGACATGACCAACCTTAAAAAACACCCTAGAACCTTCAAAGTGGAACTGAAGAACAGATTCTCTGTTCATGAGAAGGTCTAACATCGGAAAAAGTGTGCATCTCTGAAGTTAACAGAAACTAACCAAGGCTCTTATAGAAACAAAAAAAAAATAGCTGGTTCTAAGAACAAGTTCGATATGAACAAATTATCAGGAAAAACCAAAATTCTTATGCAAAAAATGAAGAGAGATGAGAGATAATTAAAGGAGATGTGACTTCCAAAGGGGAATATATAGAGCTATGCAAGACAGTACGAAAAAGTACACTGAAGATGTAAGAAAAT